>CAJQZN010010798.1:0-13670 GCA_907164685.1 Colias eurytheme | reverse complement strand
GATCGTCAATAAAGGGTCGTTCCCGTTAGTAGATGTAGGTGTAAAAGTAAATTATATATTTTTGCTGTTTATTTTGTTACTTTTAGGCGGGAAATAAATGTTCTTGTTTCTTAAATAAACTATGATTAATAACTGTTATAATTTTAGCTGTATGATTTTAACTTTATCTTTTTAGAGATTCTAGATGTCCTGGCAAACGTTGTTCTGCCTTACTCTTACCACTTAGGGATATGAAAAATAGATGGAATAGAAGAAAAATAGATTGGCCAATAGGCACAAAGAATTTCAAGAGAATCGGTCCAGCCGTTTTGGAGGAGTATGGTAACTGTTGTGACATGAGAATTTTGTATATTACATACTCGTAAATAAGAAAAAGAGAAGATAAAATAATTACGTAAGTTTTCTGTCGCCAGAAAAAAATAACATGTATTTACTAAAAAGTTCGTAAATTCATTTTCATAGTTTACAAAACACATGTTTTCTTTACTGAATTTAAGTTGTAGTATACGGCTAAGTTTCTTTGTGAATATAATTTAAATAAAGTTTGAGTGGCTATGAGGACACTCTGCAGCTGTTACCTACGATGTCCTCGACTATATTTCATTTTTATTAACCCTCTTTTCTTTAGTACAAAAGTTATCTGCCCTTTGTCCTTACATAATTCATAATGAAGAATTTGGTACTTACTAAATTTGACAAATTAATCTAAATCGTATGTTTGAGTAAATGTGTACAAGAAGAATGCCTTAGAAGCTAACAGTTATTAAAATTTGAATTTTATTTAAATAGAATTAATTTATTTAACAACTGTTTGTATTAGTTTGCCTTGAAATCTAAATTGTGTTTCGTATAAAAGGGAAAGGTTGGTAGTAATCGAAGTTGGCATTTTAAGATTGTCCAAAAAAGCCTTTATTTATTTAGGGAAGCATCAATTATTTACACCACAACAAATACAAATAATATAATTAACAAAGTCGTTGACATCATCCAGTTTGTACATAGTAGTTATTTTCTTAAATAAGTGGCATTTCTCGTATTTTGACCTCTGTTAATCAACGAAATTGTTTCTAAGTCTGAAAAGAGAACTCTTGTCGTCAGTAGCTAATAATCGAATTCTCTAATTAACGACTGAAAAAGAATTATCTTTAGTAATTCGAAAACTACAACGAATAATATGTATGATTATTCTTTTTAACAAGGAACTCAACTGCCTTCAAATAGTACGAACTGGACCAATTTTATATGAGACCATCCGGAAGGCTAATAATAAGCTTTCAAATAAAAAATAAGCCCGACATAAATTCTGAGAAACCGGGCTGAGAAAGAAGAAAGAAGAATAAGAAGTTCTGAGGTAACAAACCTAGAAAAATCCTCCTCCTTTTTTGAGGTCGGTTGGAAAAAAATCAATCAAACCGCGCAACTTTTGCTCCGTCAAACACCTGACAAATGGTTCCTTTAGTTAACAAAGCCTTATTGTGAATCCTTGATAGGTCCAAGTCAATAGACAGGGTGAGATTGAGGTCCGTTGGTTGCAATAAATCAGTGTCTCAGTATGATAAAGTCATGCCTGTTTTGGGTGTAAGCTGTTTTATATGGTAATTTCTTTGCAGATTTCATGTTTGGTTGTCACAGATGTGTTGCGAATGTTTAAAGTTAAGCTTAGGACAGTATTTTCGTTAGGGATTGTTGGCATTTTTTGTGTGTAAGAATTATTAACTTCAAAATGCTTTATTAGATTTTGACAAGTTCGTATTTTCCTAAGGGATTGTAGAAATTATTAAGTTTTTTATGCTTAATTATAAATGAACATGTATTTAACAGCTTTTATTAGCTTCTCTTGTATGTTTGTAATCTACACCTTGAGACTCGATGTTCACCCATTAGACGGACAGAGTATATCAAGGATCGCTAGCAATACGATTTCATGAGTCCAGTAAACTGTGCTTTTTCGTTATCTTAAACTGTATTTATTATTATTTAAAGATAAATGTTATAATGTTACAAATGATTCTGAACGCAAATAGCTTGGGTTTGCATTTTACCAACACAAACGGTATGAGTTTAAGTAAACTTCAGTTTCAGAGTTATGTCAGATTCTAGACGTATGGTTCTACGTTTTACATATTCAACGTTATAATATGGTATGTTATATTAAATTCAGCGGTATATTATTAATCTATTTCATGTTAAACTGTTGATTGTTGAGGCAAATTAGGAATAATTGTGATGTCACGTAATTTATAATATCTTGAAGCAAAAAATAATGTTACATCATTATCGGGTTTCAGTAATAAGTTTTGAAATTATTTGTATTTACGACGACAAAAAATATGACGCCCAAGTTTGCAATATTCTGACTTTCCTAGCGATATTGCTGTAGATACGTTTAAAAACTTACAACTTCTTTTTTACCTATCTCAACCAGAGTGACGTCACATCAATACAATGGGCTACACAATTTTGACATTTGTGCTTATGATAATAATATGTCCTACAATAGCATGCACGTATCATAGTGCAATCGACAGACATTGAAGGCAAACGAATGCCAAAACGTTTGCGATTCGTTGCTGTCAGCTATCATTGGAGTGTGCTTCGTGTGAGGCAGCTTGAATTGGAAGCTAGTTTATGCTGTAGGTATAGGGCTTAAAAGTTTACCTATACAAAAAGTCTTTAAACGAATGAAACTTCGGTTTTTTGTAAGCTTTATCTATTATCTATACTAATATTATAAAGCTGAAAAGTTTGTTTGTTTGAACGCGCTAATCTCGATAACTACTGGTCCGATTTAAAAAATTCTTTCGGTGTTAGATAGCCCATTTATCGAGGAAAGCGATAGGCAATATATCATCTCGCTAAGACCAAAAGAAGCGGAACACTGCGGGTAAAACCGCGGTGCACAGTAATTTATGATAATGGAGAAATATATATAAAGAATGGTCGTTTTGTAATGGATAAACTCAAAAAAGAATCCAGACTCGATCTAGACTAGTAGCTCGTTTATTCAAAAGTACCAAAAAACCTAACATAAATACGTAGTGATCAACTCGGCATTACTTTCGAATTTATAACATTAGTACAGACTACAGATGGATTAAAATGAGCTCAAGACTTGTACAAACCTACAAATAATGTATAATAATATCAGCCTAAAAGTTGTTCGAAATTCATAATCCACAAATTACGTATATATAATATACATAAAAAAAGTCAGAGGTAAACACATGTATGATGGTTTGATTTTGATAATCGGTACTTAGCTTAAAATGTTGTAAAATAGAGATGGAAGGATTGTCTCTGAAAATTACCTAATTTTACTTGAATAAAATCTATTATTCACAAAAGGGTTGATAGCATAGATTTATATAAGCGAAAATTTTAACTATTTAACCATAATATGGTCTGGTAACGTGATCGGAAATAAATGTCCCAACCCAAACCCTTTTATATAAAGTAGGTGCCGTGTTCTGAATCGGTAATGGTCTAATAATAGTCTTATGACGGATGCTATGAATTCTCCGATACGAAAACCAATATAAAAGACCCTTTTCTACGTATCCAATGTACTGAAAGACGGGTCAATTGTAACTGGTCGTCTTTTGCCAATAACCACGATAAATATAATAATTTATTGATAACACGAGTGCGTACGGGTGTGAAGATTTGAATTCAATTTTATTTTGCTTTCTTCGGAAAACTAGGTTTGGAAATGGAATACGGTTTCTTATATATCATCCATCTTTTGTATAGGTTTGATAAAGTAGGCACTTACAGATCTATTTTCAAGTATAGGATTGAATATACATAATATAATTCTTACTCATTGTTAGATTTATGAATATTTTGTTGCTTTGTTGTGTTCAATAAATAATTCTATGTACTATTTTTTTGATTTTTCCTAATCTACTTTCGTAGAACCTGCAAGACTTATTGTGTTCCTAAAACATATGGTATTCATCGTTCCGGGAAGAGAAAAAAAAAAAAGACGTGTGGCACTCGGGAACTGCCGCGGTAAAGCTATTGCATATAGCATGCCTTCAAGCCACACCTCCGTGCCCGTCGGAGTGGGGAGCATGAGGTTTTTCGTTATGGAATTTCTGGATTCGGTCCCCGCGCTCAAGGCCCGCGATAGAAGCTATGCAATAGCTTAAAAAGTATAAATTATTTAATTATTACTCATTGTTGTACGTACATAGAAACAGGGCGGTTTTTACATGGTACAAAACCTATGCTAGAATACCTTTTTACCCTTTTCACCAAAGAGAAAACAATTACTACGCTTTTCACGCTATTACTATGAAGACATTATCCACCAACATCCAGATATTTCAATGCAGACGCTACAGAAACATCCTTTCAAATGTTTGTTACCGTTGTTTACCAAAAACTATCGTTCAGTATCGTAAATCCGTGCACTATAAGCATTGTTTACAATTACAACCATACAACTCCGCAGGTTTTAAAATCTAGCTGTAGTTTGTTTATCTTTACAAATTGACAGCCGACAATCTGGATGTACCTTACAAGAATTTTGGGTGTCGAAAGAATGTTTATATACAGGGAGTCCCACTATCGGTATACTAAGCGCGAAGGGACTTGTAGTTTTACATACACTGATCACGTAAAAAATACTTAAACAAAGAAATTACGTCAAAATTGTTTTGCTAAATTTTTCCATAAAATCTACCGCTTCGCTAATGTGAACATTTTATCAATGAAAACATAATTATTAAACGGGTGGCAAAGTTGGGCGGGTTGCTTGGGTGCTTGTGCTTGTTACGGGTGTACACATAGAGTTTTAAGAAATCATCTATTTGAAAAAAAATGCGTCTGGAATTTTATAAGTATTTTTTACGTACTCAGCGTATGCAAAACTATAACCTCCTTTGAGCTTAGTATACCAACGGTGGGACACCCTGTATATTCAGTTCTTATGTACCTGTAAGTAAATAAAATGCAAGATGTTGTCACAACTCACAACCTAAGCTTTATCCACCGTTGAATTAGGAACCACCTAGGTTCTTATTTAGCTAGCCACATTTAACGGAACGGAAATAAAGAGTTTAAGCAATATATTATTATGTATAGTAGACTATTATAATATAAATAGAGTAATAATATATAGTCTACTATGATAATATATTATAAAGAAATTAATACTTTTTTTGTATTACGTACATAATAAATATATTCAATATCTAGGGACACACAAACAAATAACCAAATGATATATTCACAAATAAAATTCAAATTATATTATTTACTAGCGGTCCGCCCCGGCTTCGCCCGTGGTAAATATTTATGTTTTCTCTACATAAGAACCATCCTCGTACTTCAAGGAATATAATAAAAAAAGAAATATAATAAAAAAATAATTATCGAAATCGGTCCACCCGTTCACACGTGATGCCGTGACAACGCGAAACGGGTTTCATTTTTATATATATATATAGATTTGCAAGAATGAAGTTACAAATTACAAGTGTTTTGATTACAATATTAAGTAGCTAATACATACTAACCATTGATTGGGTGTGCAAATATTGTACAAAACAGCCAATCAAGGGACAATTTAGGAAAGAGTAAACGGAATTTTTATTTCCCGAATCTTGATATTTAATTTATTCGCAACCCTTTCAATTGGCACTTTATTTACGAAGCGGTAAGGAAATTTTAATTTCCTTGAAACAAAAAGAGCTGTGAAAAGCGTATTCTTTTGTAGAGGTGTTAAAATATTGTTCGGAAATATATTCGGAATTAATGCATGTGTATATTCTTTTTATTCAAGTTGGTGTTATTTTTGATGATTCTGGGAAAACCGGAACGTGTAATGGGAATAATTTTGTTTTACAATGTTTCAATTAAAATATTAATAATATTTTTGGATTTTTGGATATGGTATAAAACAAAAGCATGTAACTTTTGTGAACTTGTATTATTCTATAAATATATTTCTACTTATCCCATCAATTTTCTTTAATAATAATCTTTGGAATTTAATTCTATCAATTTCCAAGTGTAATGCCAATTTTTTTTACATTTTTGGTAGTATAAACTAAACACTAAACGAATAATGTGATCAATATAGAGAACAACGAATTGATAAGAAAATAATTGGACATAATATAAGAAAAACGTAATCTCTAAATTTCCATAACATTTTACGCAAAGAAAAACATTTACATATCTTTACAAGCAAATTCTTTAGTAACAGATTAAATGAAAATGGAGGAAGACGTGTACAAAACTTATAAATAAATACAAACTCCGCCAAGTATTGGAACGAGGGTTCAAACATGCATACATATGAATGCTTTCAGCTTTATTTAAATATCGAATGAATAAATAATACCGTTGGCGACGTTCTAAATTTAAATAACATCAATAATACCGAAATGTCCGGATCCCTCGGATTATAGGAATTGATAAGTTTCGTAAGGTTAGCAATATGGGATATTAAACCTTTGCTTTGAGAAATAGGTAACGATAATTTCAATGATACTTTATGTACGCACAGTTTTAAATGTTTGAAGCTATTAAAGGAAGATTTAATTAGTAAAGTTTATTAGAAACCACCTTTTCACTCTAGATTTGGTCAAAGGAAATTCTCATGTAAATATAATATTTCAACGTGGTATAGTCACTCTAGGATCATTACTATTTCCCGACAAAAAATCATACCATAAAGTCGCTCCAATGCGACGTAAAACAAGGACAAACAACCAAACATACGTTGTTATTTATAGTATCTATTAGTAGTAAGTAATGATTTTTCTATAAATATTCTAAAGTCATTTATAAATATGGATATTATGACGTCAATATTATCAACTCAAAGTCATTAATAATATAACAAAATTACTCCGTATACACACATTTACAAACAAAACCTCAACGAAATAGGTCACCCTAAGTCGGGCTTGTAATAGCTTCAGAGATTAGGCAATATTAAAAATTAAATTAACTTATTTGCATACACGTGACGTCATAAACCGTAAATATTCTTTATTGTCTGTGACTTGTCGCTATTTTGAGGGGAAAATATGGATCGTTGTGTGTAGCACTTTGGAGTAATAAAAGTATTTTTTTGTAAGTAAATCACAGACAAAATATTATTCCTTCTTAATAATAATTATGATCGTAATGCAAATCTTTAATAACTTCTAATTTATTTTCTATTTCTGCGACTGTTCAGTTTAAATTAGTAGTAATTAATAATTATATTATCTGTGTTTATGACTAGTATTAAAAAAAATACCATCACTGTTGCGATTCTTATTTATTGAATAACAAGTCAATAACTGCGTTAAAAACAACCGACTTCAAACTTGCACTTGCAACATTTACAAATACAGACAAAAATGCTCATAAAATAAAAACTACTGGGCCTATCCGAATAAAATTTTTATGGGACCAATTCGACACCATCCCGCATCGAACAAAAAAAGAATCACGTAAATCGGTTCGGAAACCACGGAGTACATACATAAAAAAAAACATACCGGCCGAATTGATAACCTCCTCCTTTTTTTGAAGTCGGTTAAAAAAGCGCTTCAATAATACAACTAAATATATCTTGTGATAAATATTTGTTTAAGAATAGTATTCTATAGAATAGATAAGAACTCTACTTACTAAAAAAACACTGTCATCATTCAGTTTAATATAAATCGTTAAGTTTTATATGCTAATTACTGCAACGTAAACCAAGAAAAGTATGAAGAAACTACCGTAAAACCCTACTGTCATTTGACGAAGCGAGCTCAATAAATTGCATCCCGGAATAATTCTTCCTGAAAGCTCGTGAAATGAGTTTTCTTCTTGACCTTTTGTAAACCCATTTTTATTATTGTTTGTATTGTATTCTTAGTTATATTGACTTGAGATAATCTGAAAATATCGGATTTAATGGATCACGGATTGCATTTGAAGTTTAATCAAAGAAAACGTTATATTGTAGAGTAAACTATATTTATTACTATAATAAAATATTTTGTCGATATTTAGGAAGGCATGCAATTTCGGTTAGAAGTACCTACCTATTTAGAAATTATAGCTTGCTTTTTTAATTAAAGGTACCTACTTTCGAAACTACAGCATGTTTTTCTTCATTGAAACTACAAGTAATTAAATAGATAAATATTTCTTTTAATAACAATTATCATGTAAAATTACAAGCATATAAAAAGACTTATTGTTTAAACTTATTGTTTTGATATTATTCTTCCTGTAATAATATTTGCATTAATGTAAATCGGTATTATTTCTAATTATTTGCGAGAAATTTGATCATGATTCATGTCAAATTTGCGCATATTAAGCCACCGTTATCATAGCTGATTAATGCAACACATGGTCAATATTTACATTACTAGTGCATTAGGTATCAGGTAGCATATATTGGAAATGCATATTAATCTAGAATTAATAAAATAATAATATCACAAATGTAAAGAAAATATTCAAAATTTTGCTCTTAAAAATAGCAATTATATTATTACTAGAGGTCCGCCCCGGCTTCGCCCGTGGTACATATTTCGCAATAAATGGTAGCCTATGTCCTTTCTCGGGTATCAAAATATCTCCATACCAAATTTCATGCAAATTGGTTCAACAGACAACAGACAGAGTTACATTCGCATTTATAATATTAATAGTATGGATTAAAATGATATGTACAATAAATAATCTATAAATCAAATAAATAAATAAGTCCCGATATTCCAAAACTGTAAATCTATCTAGGTTAGGCAATCTCTTCTACACAAACCATTACAGTTAACAGGTTTTTGATTATTTAAGCGTGATAATATAAAACAATTTTTCGTTCCATGCTATTAAAACTCAGTATCCCATAAAATATTTCTTTCTAATTCCCGTTCAAAAGCTGAACAAACTAAGGCATTAAATTTTATCTCAAGGAACAAGAGTTATGGGAGGGACGCGTGCTCTGTCAAACGTCCGCTACTGAGGATTTAGATATGAAGTGACCTTTGAAGACGGACCATTGTTTATATGAAGTTTTTGAAGTGAAACTTCTTTATCGGGGTTGGAAAAAAATTTAGTGTAAACATTTTTTCGTTACGCGTGACATTTTTCCGTTACGCGCCATCTTTTTCTTATCCCTACCACGCGTGATTAAAGTTGTAAGTCTGTAAAGTTGCATATAGTAAATTATTTTTTGAAAAATAAGTTTCACTTCTTACGTGTGCACACGCACACATTTTTTATTACATAATTGTATTACATATACATTATAAAGGATCGGATAATCGGAAGGTAGGAAAGGTAAGGGATACATTGTTGAAATATTAAACTGTTAAGTGTGTGCTTATAATTCAATTCTGGTATTTTTCGTGGTGACTTTGTGAAAGGTTAGAGACAAGAGCAGTGTTCAAAATTAACTTATTTTCAATTTTACTGCACATCACCGTTGCTTTTAATTTAGTTATATGTTGATCCCCAGACTAGATATTGTGTTTACCATAATATTGTGAATCAAAAAATGTACCGTAGTGGATTGATTTCCTTTATCGCCTCCCTGGTAATGGTTGTTATCTATCTTTAATATAAATAAAGAAGTCGTTTCGATGATGTTTAGCTTTCGCAGATACTTGTGTATGGATCTCCCCTAATATTGAAGATAAGGATATTTTTGTGTAATATATGAGTGACACTTCTTTAGGCGCGTTGAGAGTAAAATTTCAAGGTCGCGTCACTAACCAATAGCAATACCGTCACGTCATGGAGTAAGGCGACGTTTTTGGTATCTTTGAATCTCGCCAAAGAAGTTTCACTTCTGACACCTGTGCTCGGCACACACGCTCATTTTTCATATGCTTAGTTTCAGATACACTTGTTTTGTCCGCTGATGACACATTTGTTTCAGTTATTATTACAGCTGATCAAAGGAAACGATTTAGAAAATCTTAATTAATCACAGTTTTATTCAGAAATATATTTCATCTCCTATTCTAGGTTTAATTTAAAACGGCAGATGTCCGGTCGGAATTACTTAATTAAAATTGAGGAAATTCCTAATTTTTCTGAATATTCCTGAAACAGACTTTCTACTTTCTAGGTTTTAAATTAATGGAAAAGTTAATTGAGATTTCAATCACTTAGAAGAGCCCGTGACTTCGTTCACGTGAGATGATAAATAGTGTTTTTCGTAGATTCCTAATCTGTTGAAACTTTTTTCCCATTTAAAATATATATCTAGTATGTTACCCTTCATCAGAACATTCATCTTTATCCAAAGAAAATTCAATCCAAGTGATCAAGTCGTACCATAACATGCATAATATATTGGGCCAGACAAACAGAAAAATAAAGAGAACGAAACAAATAGAAATTCCATAGATTTGGTTATAGATCAGAATAGTTATGATAATATGTTCAATGTTCATGTTCATGTTCATATTCATTTTCATATTCGTGTTCATGTTCATGTTCGTGTTCATGGTCATTTTAATTTTAATTTTCACTAAAACATCACGAAAGAGTGCTAGACTACGCACGCCTGTTTACACTAAAATAATTTGACACAGTGGGGCTCTAGCTCTATGTTCGTTCGATGTAAATGCATGCTAAGAAAACATTATGTTCTTATTTTTATTAACTTAGAATAAACTATTAATCTATTCTTTTGTTTAAACTATTCACCTGTTTTTACGCCTGTCTACCGTACCGAATATTATTTAGCTCCTACCTATATTTTAATTCGAACGTCAATGCATTATTACAAACTATACAGGGTGTCCCACTATCGGTATAAAGCGCGAAGGGATATTATGTAGTTTTGCATACACTGATCACGTAAAAAATACTTAAACAACAAAATTACGTCAAAAATTTTTTGCAAAATTTTTCCTTAAAATCCATGTTTTCTTCTCTAACTTTGCGCAGCCGGCATATACCTACCACTTGCTTGTTAGGGGTGTAGTACACAAAGAGTTCTAAGAATTCATCTATTTGAAAAAAAATGCGTCTGGAATTTTTTAAGTATTTTTTACGTACTCAGCGTATGCAAAACTATAACCTCATTTGAGCTTAGTATACCAACGGTGGTACACCCTGTATAGGTGCATAGTTATATTGATTGAAGAGAGTATTTTAAGCAATAGCATGCATCTTTGATAAAGGCCTTTGTCCAGTGGACGTCCCAAGGCTAACGACGACGGCGAATGACATACAATAGAGGTCTTTGTTGGCCATTGGAGTTTTAGACGTAACTATAAAGTCACGGTTCAATGTTTTTCACTTAAAGTTAAGTTCGTTTACTGGAACAATAAAGTACCTATGTACCTAAGTACAAATTCAATACTATTATATGAATGTATTAAAATGCATAGTATATTCAATAATCGATAGATTATTAAAACAATAATTATTATTATGAAAACAAACATCCGAACTGCCAATTTATGTAGCTTGTTTCTCTATTACGATTCTGTTGATTGCAACTATCGTTGCAATTCTATCTACCACGATTCGGTTGATTGCAACTATCGTTCCTCATAAGTCAAAATCCGTCCAGCGGTTTGAGCTGTTGGGCGTGCAAAAGAAATTAATATTCTTACATACATACACTCGAAAAACAGAACCTCCTTTTTTGCAGTCAACTGTTTCAATTGCGTACCATAAAACACGAAAAATAAAATTAAACTTACGATTTTCATACACATAAATTTCAAATCGATAGCAATATTAGTATCGACACCAACCAACTAGTACCTAACTAGACCTGTGATAACTTTGTATTTGCTCTCTTATAAATGACGTTTTTCGCTTACTAAATAATACGTAGGACATGTCGATATACAGAATTTAAAGCCATCAAACATTGATCCTTGTAAAAAGTGTTCGAATGCACTGTTATCACGGCAAAGTTTATGTGAAATCCGCGCAAGCTATTCCGCAGCACGCCCGCCCTTGTTTGTGTGTCGGCTTACGACCTCCGTGTAGGTTAGATTAGCTATCTATAGTAGATTGAGTATAGCCTACAGTGTGAGTGATAGAAAGGATGATGGGCTGCGATGAGTGAGAGATGAATTGATCATATCTATATAATAATATTATAAAGCTGAAGAGTTTGTTTGTTTGTTTGAACGTGCTCAGGAACTACTGGTCCGATTTGAAAAATTCTTTCAGTGTTAGATAGCCCATTTATCGAGGAAGGCTATAGGTATACATAATATATCAATACACTAAAACCAACAGGAGCGGAGCAAGTTGCAAGTTAACATCAACGTCTGGTATCTGGTATATATAAGTTATAAAATATATGACGATACATTAACCATTATACAAATTAATTTTTGAAATTACATAATCAATACTATATATTATTTAGTAAGTATAGATATTAATTAATCTTAAACAATACCTAAAAAAATTTAAGGTCATAGATACCTAATAAATATTTTTTTCTTGTACTAGTACTAAGTAGGAGTCTAGCGTTATCTGTTCACAAAAAAAAACTGCGAAAGAGATACTAACACTTAACCTTACTCTCTTAAACCGAAAAGAGTTCTACTGACAACTTTAAAATCAGAAATTCTAACAGAAACTTAAAGCAAACTCGAAAATTAAATTAATTCAAAGATATGCAGGATCTTCTTCGTATATAAAACTTTAATGTATAAGAATTAAGTCCTTTTAACTAACTTTTGAGGTTAGAACAACTTAAGCTACCACGTGTAACCCACACGTGGATTTAAAAATGGATAACCCATGCACATGTAAAGTAAAGATTCAGTTAGCATTCACTTTGTAACAGTTTATATAGAGTAAAAGCCTGCCCACGACGTTGCTAGCACGAACTAAAGATCGAATCAGTATTAAACATTGACTTACTATGTTCTACGTACTAGAGAGGACATCGCTACTACACTATTTGTAACACGAGTTCGAGTCAATCGTCTCAAACAATTTTTTTTGTTACATTGATTGGTTTTAATTTATAAGTAATAAGAGGCAGAATATCTACGAAGTGTATGACTCACTAGCCACCCCGCGCCGCCGCGCTTGTCGCACAGATTTTGTTCGTGGTGTCCTCTCTATAATAATACCTCAATGGTACTAAATACATTCAATAATTTACACTAGCCTTTTTCATCTATTGTTTGATAAATTTCCAAATTGTGATAAAATTCTATAACTAAATACATAGCTCACCTAATAAAGTTTTTTATTTATCATATATATATAAAGCTACACTACCACTCACTGACTGACTGACATCGGGTTTCTCGGAAACTACGCGGAAAGTTGGGGGGATTTTGACGTGATCGTGTAGAGGTGCTCCCAGTGACCACCGGAAAAATATAGCGATTTCGATCATCTTCGAATACCGAGTGGACCCCTGGAGGTGCGCGAAAACGGTGCCACCTGGAGGGGGGGTGTCTGAACAAAAAATGCTCGGAACTGGTGGCGATTACCAGGGGTGGTGGAAAAATGGCGATTTTCGCAAAAACAAGATGGCCGCCGTACTTTGCCAAAATCGCCATTTATGAATCCTTACGTCTCAAATTTGGCACACGTGCTCTGTTCGAGCCGGCGAATCGATCGGTGCCCCGTTTGAGTGGCTCCGGGCCCCCGTTTCCGACTTTCATACATTGAAAAATCCAACGGCCCGCGGAAACGGTGCGAGTTGGGTGGGGGGTGTC
>CAJQZN010010797.1:0-35035 GCA_907164685.1 Colias eurytheme | reverse complement strand
AATTACCGTTAAAAGACTCAATAATAACAACGATTTTAAACATAAACGGAATGTACCTACACAAGAAATAATTCAAAAAGTGATAAAAAAATTGAAACACTACAGTTACAGGCTTATTTTGGGATTATAAATATAGGTACCTCGGTATTTTATCTGCTTTACATATACAAAAACCATTCTAAATTTATTTATTTATTTATTTATAATCTTTATTGCATACAACACAAATACAAATTTCACACACACAGACAGGACATTTGATGCAAAGGGCGGCTTTATTGCTTCAAGCCATACCATTCTAAATTTCGATAATATCTTCAATGTTGTTTGCTTTGTATGGTTGTCATTTTATGAAAGTAAAACTTCTAAGATATGCATAGGTAAAACTTATCGTTATCACGAATATAAAAGCACGCAGGTAAAACGTTTGATTGGCCACCATATTAACGCAGTTTACGGTCGAACCATAAAACCGGGGTGAGACAAGGTGTTACTTAATGATAATTTATTGCAACAACGGCCATGCGAGAGCCTTTGACGATAACATTAATCTCCTCTAACCGGACAAAGGTACAAAAAAGGGATCGAATCAAGAACAGGAAGTCATCAAAGGAATTGAGACATTTACAATGTTAGAGACGTTAATAAAAGCAAGCATTTCAACAAATGACTGTGCGGCTCTCAAAGGGTGTGTGATGTATGAAGCGGACGAGCCTCGCTCGAATGCAATGATTAATGCTCGAACTCGGACGCTTTTCTCTCGAATGTTCTAGAATATTAAAAACTTTTAAAACGTTAATTTACTAACAGTCCGCTCTTAACAGCTCTGATGGATGCGACGGCCGGCTGGACGCCACAGTTGCAATATTTTTAACTTTATTGTTCGGGCTCTGAGGATCAATAGTGCTCTTTGTTCTTGTGTCAAATTGAAGTAAATCAGTACTGTGAAGTCCAGTAAATCTTTCGCACGAGAATCGAGTTGGTGGAATGATTAATTTATATTCCTGTGTTATTTGTTTAAGCTAGCGAATTGTCTTGTGAAGAGTTAGTTCGGGCGTTTGTTGGTGTCCATTATTTTTATTGGGTTACAAGATGCTTAGTTCTTTCGGTATTTCAGGGGTTTTGGCTTTGATGGTTAAATGGTTAGAGCGTTCTGGTTTTCATTCAGTATATCGTTAAGATGCTTATTGCATATGAGTATCGATGTAAAAGTTTAGTATGGAATGCAAAATATCTTACCTCACTGTAAAGCATAAAAATATTGCAATGTTAAAAAATAAGTAGCTTTTTAGCAGAAATACTTTTATCACAGTTAAGCTAAGTTTAATTAATGTAATCATTCATTACAATTCATCGCAACATACGATGCACGCATGTTTATCCAGCATAAATTACATACAATTTTGCAGCATCGTCTTAACCATATTAAACAACAATATATTGTTCGGTTCAATTATGAATATTGCTTAATGTCTTGACCATAATATTATTATCCAATTTATTTAAGCATGAATGAAGTTTTCAGATCTACCAACACAAAAAGCTTAATCCTAGACATAAGACAACATCAACATGTTATTCTTGCAATATTTGTCTCGAGTCCATTCGGAATTTCGCCGGAAGTTTCGGCCGAGTGTGCCCATTAGCGGCTCCACGGTGCCTCATTTAACTCTCCGCTGCGATAATTGCCACCACGTGTTTATTTCTAAGCATTCTAATTATATCACGCACAATGGGTTGGACACGATTGGCTGTTTTCGGTCGACGCTTTGTTTAGGGTTGGTCGTGTTATTTAGTGTTTTCTTCAAATACGGGTGTTAGATAATAGATGATTGATTGTTTTACTTTGTATAAATTATGGTAACATAATAATTATCAGAGCTATACATTAATAAGGTAATGCCTAAGTATTAAGGTAAAGGTACCTACCATTACAATACACACTCACATTCAAACGGGCAAAATATTTCTGCTAGTATTTCTACAGCTTTTGTGTTATTCTAATAAAAGTTGAGTGACAAACATTTTGATATTATAAGTACCTACATAATGTCGTGTCACAAACTAAATAACTCACAGCTGACAACCCTAACACTCAGTCAATTCTGTTCGACCACAAAAGAGGTGTTGCGAGCCGATGTCGTTTGATTCATTATCTAAAAACCTTTGAACTGATGTAATGTCTAATGCGTTATGTGTAACGGTAATGACATTGTTTTTGGTTTGTTCAAATATTTCTTCTGTTTGAAGTTTTCAAACACAAATACAATAAGAATGTATTCAATAGTTCAAAGAAGATTTAAAATTCAATTCATATAGATATATTGGACGTTAAAGCTTATAATTGAATAACAATTCTGTAAGATGGCAAGAATTTGATAATCTGGTCAAGTAAGAGTCGGGTATGCAAGGCGGGTTCTTTTGTATGTAGATTACAAATAATTGGAATTTATAAATTAGTTTTATCGATGTCTTAATTCTAAGAAAGTAGAAATAAAACGAATTAGATTTCCTTGATTAATAAACAAATCTTACGACCTACGGTATCAAATGATATTTTTGACAAACACACAAAAAAATACTACTACTTTCTCTTGGAGGCTTTACGAACCCTAAAAACATCATAGATACGCATCTACCGTCATAGGTAAAATATTTATCAAGTTAAGCCCAATTTATAGATGTTTAAAATATTATATGACGTTGAATAAGTTGTTTACATAAATAATAGACATCCAGTAATATTTATAATAAAATCTCACCGTGTGAAATAAGAACGGGTTGGGAGTTAGTCCGTATTAACAGTTAGGGATCAAATCGTTTTAATACTTGATATTATAAAGCGTATAGAATTTATATTGTTATAGCTCGGATCGATTCCAAGTACAGCTTATCTGTGACATGTTTGGGTTAATCTTATGTAATGTGAGAAATGAAAGGTGAAGAAACGAAGTTGTTAATTAGAATGAAGTTAATAAAATTGACAATAGAGGCGTTAGGCACGAAAAAAGATACTTAGTTCGATTTAGTTCGATTTTTCTTTAATAATCCGAATTGTCTGTATCATCAAGGGACTTGCAATCTTTGAAAAACATTCCATGCTTTTCTATCGTCCATATAAGTATTATACATAGCCTTCCGCCCATGGCTTCGCTCTTGTAATCTACTTTACAAATCATATAGATACTAAAACTTTCCCCAAGAACCACGCTATCCATTTGTGAAAACAGAATCAAAATTGGTGCTCTAGTTTTTGAGTTTATCGCGTACATACAGAGAGACATATCAGAGGACTTTGTTGTATGTAGTGACGAGCTTTCCTCTTATCTTTCACATGGTAACCGAACACCGATGAAGATGTACCATCTAATTGTCGACACTTGAAGTACAATGTGCCACACACGGCGCATTGTTTCCAGCAATTTGCGGGATGCGGGCCAAAGAATGGCCCTTCAGGTTATTGTGAGGACATGTGGTAGCTGTTTATGGCCTACGTACAAAACAGGCTTTGACAATTCATAAGCGAAAGACGGAACGGCTCAATTAAAACTAGTGAATAGTGATAGATAAGTGTTGTGTTTCCAATTGTTTATGGGTATACCTTTTTATGGTGTTTTTTATATTTCATCGACACGACTATAGTTTTGATTTTGCATTCTTTGTTTGTCTATATTTCTTCCTAAATTTTATAAAACAACTATACTTGGGTATCTGTT
Organism: Colias eurytheme; assembly: GCA_907164685.1. NCBI lineage: Eukaryota > Metazoa > Arthropoda > Insecta > Lepidoptera > Pieridae > Colias > Colias eurytheme. Next base: position 31,319 of record CAJQZN010010797.1, on the reverse strand, counting down.
AATACTTCTCCAGATACGTTAGTCGCCAATTCTATCTTAACTGCAGCACGAATAGTCGACGTTTACGGCTTTTCTCGTACGTCAGTTCAATTATTATTCTTGGAAAGGCAAAAATTGCGAGAACTTGACGTTTCCTTTTGATTTATTGGTCTGGTTTGAGGATGTGGAGTAACTAATTGTTGGTTAGTTTTGAGTTTTGGAAGCCATTTTGTTATTGTGGAGTCCTTTGATGGGGAAGCGAATGATAATACTTTAAGGAAGTCCTTCATTTCGTGCAAGGTGTGTCCACGGTTGTGGGCATGATAAATTAATAAGCATGCCAGTAACTATAAGGATTTGTGACAACTTCACAAAATCTTGATTAGGTCGTGAATCTTAGTAACGAACATTTTTCGAACATAAGAAAAATTCATAATACCACTACCATTTGGTAGAGGCATCCTTTTTTGAATGCTCGATCTCCACTTATATAATCTAAACGTCGCTAGAAATAATACTTACCTTAACCACTCCAAGAAATCCCGTTCAAAATAATTGTAAGCCTATTTCCATCTATTACAATAACCACAAATTGTTGTCAACTACAACAACAGTATTTCATTCAAGCAGTGCCTGCCTAATTCTGAACCGAACAAAAAAATCATTTAGACGGTCAATCGGGCCATAAACGGGATCCGGTCGTAAATTGGAGCTTCCTGGCATCCTGGACAGAGCACTATTGTCATAACTCCTCTATTAATAGATTGGGGTATGGCTTGATAGATATTGGAAGATTTTATGGCGAAGGCCAGTGTGGAAGCTGTGGTCAGTTGTCTGTGTATGTGCCTAGTAAATAATCTTGCGTTATGTGTTTTTTTTCTAGTGTTTAGGTTTAGGAAAAATGGCTTGAGGATAAACCTTGCAAACTAAATAACGTGGTATACTCTTTAATTGAGTTTTTCATCGATAGTAATAATTATAATAGATATAGAGTATAGGAAATTAGTTATTTGAATGGTACAGTTAAGTTCAGTAATTACTTATTAGTATAGTAATCTATATATATGTATATATATATATAAAACTCAAAGGTGACTGATATAGTGATCTATCAACGCACAGCCCAAACCACTGGACGTATCGGGCTGAAATTTGGCATGCAGGTACTGCGGTCACATTTGTTGTAAATAAAACGGAATTTAAGCACGCAATGTGACAATGAACGGGCTTCAGGGTTCCATATTTTATTTCTAAAAGTAACTCTTTAAACCGTTCTGAGTTAGTGATATAATCAATTAATTTTAAAAACTTAATTATAAAACGTGAGCTTGATTATTTCATAATAATATTGTTCAATTATAATATTGTTTTTCACACAATCTGTTGGTTGCCTGGAAGAGATTACTTGTTAGTAATAAGGCCGCTTTCTGTTAGGACGTAGGCATCCGCTAAGAAAGGATTTCCCGAAATTCTTGCGGGAACGGGGAAAAACGGGGATGCACGAACAAAGTCGTGGGCGGACGCTAGTATATTATATTATCGGTGGTAATATTAGCGTTATATTTAGGGTTATGTAGGTATTCAGTTGTATACAATTTTACCATTATTAATCTTACTTAAAAGTGCTATCACTAAAGAATGCCACTTTTAAAAGTTGAAACGCGTCTGTCCCGGCCCTTACACCAAGTCGTATAAAAGATGTATTAGGTGCACTTGAAAAAACAGCAAAACCGCAGAACAAGCCAGCACAAGTAAAGGGCACAAATGCAACATTAATCGAGTTGCAATAAATCGGTCGCCATTTTTACGCGCGATTGTTCCCGCGCAAACCGCGTGTCGTATTAAAACCTCTGATAAAACTTCAGTAAGCACGATATTTATTATCGCTGTGGGTTCTGTATATTTTAAAAAATATTTAGACGCAGTTACATAGTTTTTTAATCTGAATTTTTGAATTCATTGCCTCTATAATGTACGGGCCACATCGTTATGCAGAATAATCTTTTGTTGATAATTGAGGGTGGATTATTTAAGATTTGATAGTTGTTTTAACAGTAACTATTAAATTTTATTTAAGTACTACGGATACAGTGCTTATTATTTATTTTATTTATTTTAAATACTTTATTGTGCTGCCAACATAACAAGAGTAGATACAATAAAACTTAAACTAGTACAAGCAACACAGAAGGCGGCCTTATTACTAACAAGTAATCTCTTCCAGGCAACCAACAGATTGTGTGAAAAACAATATTATAATTGAACAATATTATTATGAAATAATCAAGCTCACGTTTTATAATTAAGTTTTTAAAATTAATTGATTATATCACTAACTCAGAACGGTTTAAAGAGTTACTTTTAGAAATAAAATAATATGGGACCCTAAAGCCCGTTCATTGTCACATTGCGTGCTTAAATTCCGTTTTATTTACAACAAATGTGACCGCAGTAAAATTAAAACAATGGCAATATTACAGTTCGGTAATTACCGCGATAATTTATGATTATTGAATATTCATTTGTATAAAGAGATTAATTTCAGACCAGTTAAGTTATTTGCATAGCTATTATGTGTATAATTTTATTTAGGGTTTACGTCTATTTCAACTAAACTGAACTGAATGGTTGAATTTTCTTTCTATTTATGTGTTCTTAGGGCTATCATTGTTAGGCTAAATGCATTTTATATATTACTATAGCTTACCGCCCGCGGCTTCGTCCGCTTTGTCTAAAACCTAACCTATAAATTATATACTAAAACCATAACTATTCTCTAATCTGTGCTAAAACCTTCCTCTTGAATCACTCTATCTATTAAAAAAACAGCATCAAAATCCGTTGCGTAGTTTTAAAGATTTAAGCATACATAGGGACATAGGGACAGAGAAAGCGACTTTGTTTTATACTATGTAGTGATATGTTTATTGATAATACCCAAATCAAATATTTAAATACACAATAACGATCGTATTTCTGTCACAACCCAACACAAATAATGTATTAAATAAAAATATTCGTAATCGAAACTTTTATAGTGCTAATTAAACTGCTACTGGCTTGTCACGCGACGTTGCGTGAGCTTTTTTCATGTGCACTCAGCCTCCCATGATTACTGAGGAGATTTGATTTCAGTAATAAAACGCGTATTACGCAGAGTTTTATTACTTTTTGTTCAGCAAATGGTGGTGTTTGGTGCTGTTTTTAGTTAACTAGCTATGCCCCGCGGTTTTACTCGCTAGGTACGGACTATCTAAAAGTTAAATAATTTTTCTAATCGGCCCCGTGATTCCTGATATTCATTCGCATCCAAGCAAACAAACAAACAAAATTTTCAGCTTAATAATATTGTATGAACATTAAAATAGGTAGATTTGAACTTTTCCTTGCAATTTATAGTACTCGGCAGATATTTTTTAGTGTTGTTTTAGATAACTTAGGTAATTGAAATTGTTACCTTATTCAGAAAAACATCATACTACTATTATAAATGCGAAAGTTTGTGAGGATGTGTGTGTGTGTGTGTGCGTGTTCGTTACTCTTTCACGCAAATACTAATGAACCGATTACAATGAAATTAAGCACACATATAGAGGGTAACTTGGATTAACACATAGGATAGGTTTTATCCCGGAAATCCCACGGGGACGGGATGGGTTTTTCATTAAAAACGCGGGCGAAGCCGCGGGCGGAAAGCTAGTTTAAAATAACTGACGTATTCCTTGTTAATGAATTTTCTCAGTGATTCTAAACACTACAAAAGCTCTGAAACGTTATACGTTATCAAAGTTGAAGCTTGGCACCTGCCGCGTGTTTACAGAGACAATATGGGACTAGTGGTGCGATTTATAAGCTGAAGCGGTTAGCGGCATAATTAAATAATTAACTGAAGAACTGAACTACAAAAAAATGAATTCCGATTATGCTCATATTTATATTTAAGTTGTAGAATTAGGAGAAAATGTTAATTAAATGAGAGGAAACGAAAAACAAATTTCAACGCATGTTAGGTAGATTTTTTTTTACTGTATAATAATAAATTGAGATTAGAATATACAAACAAAGCAAATTGTAAGGTCTAGAGTTAATTATACAATAATAGAGTAAAGCGTTAAACATTTAATTCAAACTTGAGATGGACTGCTAATGCCGTGCAATGAATGCCGTGCAGAACACAATACTATTGTCTGTTATATATCAACACTACTACTAGTACACTAGGAGGTATTAATTAATATAAATCAAAATTAGATTTATAAAACTAAGTAATACCGTGTGCTTGATCTTATATTTTTAGCTGACTTAAAATTTATTATTGTCGTTTAAGTCGCAACCGCTTATAACTTACAGTCCATTAGAATCAAGGCACAGTGTCAAGGGTTAGTTTTACACGTGATGTTGAATGTTGATGAACTAACGAAGTAGGAAATAGCGATATATATAGAATCAAACGATTTATTTCGGAAGTTTCGGTTATAGTTTTATTATTATGGCTGTTTGTTTGTTTTGTTATAATTGGGAGAAATAATGTGTGGGTAGAATAATTTTCATTCAATTAATATTGGAAACCTATTGATCTAATAACATATTTTAAACTCGGTTCAGATGTTCGGATACCACTATCATGTATATATTTTGAATTAAATAGATATACATAGGTAATTTACCGAATTAAGTACCTACAAATTTTTAACCCTCGTCGTAAAGCTTTTTCGTGAAATTTAACAGTTTGAACTAGCAAAAATCTTAAGCAAAAATATTATAATTTTGATTAATTATTAAACACCAAGGCTGTTAAATACACTATGGGATAGTAATACTAGAAGCACTACCGAGAATTAAGTATTTAATTATAATCCAGTGGATAAAAAATATTTTATTTCTTTCGCTTAAAATTTCATGCAACGATTACATCGTCAAATCAACACGCAATCGCGTGCAAATTTCAATAAACGAAAATTTTATTAACTCGTTAAAGAAATAAACAAATAAAGTGAAAATATTAAAATTCATTCTCTCTTTTTAAGGAAGTTTTACAACGTTATCGTTAAAATACAATTTCATTCCGATCAGGTGATATTTTATAGTGATATAAAAATTGGAGTTGTTAAAATATTTGGGCCGTGGATTGGGTAATAAATTATTTTTGTAATGATTATTTTTATGATAGGGGAAGAGATATGATAAATCACGTGTAGTTGGTGACATATTAAACTATTAAAATTGCATTTGATGGGATTGCCATAAATAAATAGGAATGAGGTCAATTACAGGTTACAATCTCAATGATAATAATTAATGAAATGTTTATTATAAAAATGTTGTCTACATTTGAAAGCCACTTGTGCCCGAGATAGCAAAGAAAACGGGGAAAAGTACAACACAATTTTGACGCCGTTCTAATGTCGTAAAACATTACCCTTCCGAGATTCGATCCAGTCAGTGTAACAATACTTAAAATCTCTGTTAAAACATGTCCCGCTGATGAAGAAGTTAGAATTGTTACAGATAAAGGTCAAAACCAAGGGCCAAGACGGTCGTTAAACCCAGATTCAATAAAAATGGCCCTAGCGCTCGAACAGGCCTTTTTACGACTCATTCGGACGTTTTATACCTTCTATACATATAAATACGTAAACACAGCTCAAAAACAGGGAAATTTAAAACTGTTTACGGAGTCTAATTGAAATTTTATCGGCCTTAAAAGTTTGTGCCATGTGCATGGAGAATAGATCTTCTTGTTTATTTTCATGCGCCGGTATTGCTGTGATATTTTTAATCTGTGGTGATCAGGGTTTTTTAATTGAAGATCATGTGTTTTGTCATTTGGGTTCGGTTGTATGTATATGACAATCAGAATTTAGTATTTCTAGCTATACAAATATATAGAAGTGTGTGTGGTGTTAACGGATGTGTGATGATTATTGCAGTAATACAATCAATATATATATAAGAACACAATATATGTAATTCATCTTGTTTTGTAGTTTTATGTAAAATGCAAACTGCACAGCATTTGAACCAAATCTATACTAATATTATAAAGCTGAAGAGTTTGTTTGTTTGTTTGAACGCGCTAATGTCAAGAACTACTGGTCCGATTTGAAAAATTCTTTCGGTGTTGTGTAACCCATTTATCGAGGAAGGCTATAGGCTATATATCATCACGCTTAAACCAGCAGAAGTGGAGCGGCGCAGGTGAAACCGCGGAGCACAACCAGTTTAATTATTATAGTTATACACAGCTAGCCAAAACTTAAAATTCGTATCAAATGACTCTTCCATCAAGACTTATACCACTGATTTCTTCTGCCAATACATATTATTACAAAATAATCTATAGTACAGAATAAACAGAGAACTTATTGAACTGTGACGTCACCAAGTGCACTGTTTGCATACAGGACCAAAGGTTAATATGGCCGTTGACTCATTGTAGAATTATAAGCTATTTGTTCTCAAGTAATGGATGCTTTGACATCCAGTAGATGGTAAATTGGATGGCAATGAACTTGCGGATGTGTATGTAAAAGTTGGTTAGAAAAGGTCTGTTGGTAAGACTTTAACAGATAGTTAGGTGAATATATGCCCTAACTTAGGGCATATATTGTTTAATGTGGTTATTAGAAAATTTTCTATAAATCAAAATCCCTACTACAGATTAGAGAATTCGTACGACAGCTCAATATTATACTTAGCAGAAAAGGAAATAAAATAGGTGTGTTTAAGATATTATTATAAAAATAGATGTTTTAAAATATATTAAAAACATTCGACAAATCTGCATTTGTATTCACTTCATCATCACTACATAGTATAAAACAAAGTAGCTTTCTCTGTCCCTATGTCCCTTTGTATGCTTAAATCTTTAAAACTACGCAACGGATTTTGATGCGGTTTTTTTAATAGATAGAGTGATTCAAGAGGAAGGTTTTAGTTTATAATTTACTAGCTTTCCGCCCGCGGCTTCGCCCGCGTTTACAAAGAAAAACCCGTTCCCGTAGGATTTCCGGGATAAAACCTATCCTATGTCCTTTCTCGGGTATCAAAATATGTCTATACCAAATTTCATGCAAATTGGTTCAGTAGTTCAGGCGTGATTGAGTAACAGACAGACAGACAGAGTTACTTTCGCATTTATAATATTAGTATGGATTAAAAACATTCGATAAATCTGCATCCTTATTTGAAATGAATGCGTAGATGCAAAATTATGAAATAGTGGTACTTACGTAGCTTCTGGCACTCAGGGATCACATAGGTACAAGCAACAATGAAAGAATTCATAAATCGGTTCAGTAGTTTCTAAGATTAACGCGTTCAAACAAACAAACTCTTCAGCTTTATAATATTAGTACATATATCAATACCATTTTATACAGATATTAAAGCGTATAAATGAATGTAGTCTATCACGGGTCAAGTGAAGATAGCCCAAGTAATATTGATTACTTAATAATTAATGTTTAAACAGTGGCTCGTTGTATGAAAACAAGACTAAAATGAATAGGCTTTTGATTTATAACTATTTGCTGTTCAGATATGTCTTAATACTTCCGCCATTAATAATTGCGTAATATGTTAGAGAAGTTCAGTACCTACCTAGTTACCTATATTGGGATGAGGGTGTAGGTTCTATGTTTGTTACTTATTGGAAAAATAATATGTAATATTTTATGAATATTGAATATTATTTCTGGAGCTGGACAAATTGATTCGTCAAACATATTTTTTATAAAAAAGTTTTCAGTTGCGTAGCTTTCATAGCCTCTTGCGTTGTTATGCCCAGAAACTTTAATAATTATCACTTATAATACCACACGAGCTTCAAAATTATCGGGTATTTTCCGATAGGTTCGTTGCAAACAAATGAAGGAGTCAAGTTTTTAGTCAAGGTTAAAAAATCACGAGCGCGAAGCGCGAGTGATTTTTCCTGAAAAACTTGACGACTTTATTTGTTTGCAGGGAACCTTGAGGGAAATGCCAGATAATTTTGAAGCTCGTGTGGTATTCAGGAGATTATTTTTCCGTCCCAAATGTCGGCCAATAATTTCACAATTGAATTGAACCTGTCAGTTTGACGTCAACGACCAGAGAAAATTTTCAAAAAATTATCAGTATAATACCATGTGATTGTACCACGTGACGTCGAATGGTGCAATTCTATTGGTCGATATTTGGGTCGGAAAAATAATCATCTGGCATTTCCCTCAAGGTTTCCTGGTTTGCAACGAACCTATCGGAAAATACCCGATAATTTTGAAGCTCTTGTGGTATTATAAGTGACAATTTAAATAGCTATCACATCTATTTGTTACGACCATTTGCTTTTCCTGACTATAATGAACACTGGTATGAAATCGAAAGCACAGAATCACAAACAATCAAATATCTCCATTTTATAATGTTATCTAGCTACTAGACTAGCTGTTTGCCGCGGCCGCGCCCGCGCCTATTAGCCTTATATAAAAACATAGCTTACCTATATAATACTATTTACCCAGTAATATATAGGTAATGTACCTTTATAATGGTAAAATCATTATTAAAATTGATAGAGCATTTATATTTTACAGACAAAAATACATATTTATCTTAATATTAGTGTATATTAGTGTAAATGAAATATAATTACTCATAGTATTTCACGTGGCAGTGCGACGACCCCACCGGAAGTGTGTGTGTTTGTATTTGTATACACACGCGTCAACGCGTTTCAACGATATTCTACAGTTTATGGTCTGCCTTTTATAGCTCTATCTTTGACCAGGGGTTCAGTGGTTTAGTTAGTCTATGGTAGATCACAGATTAAAAATGTCTTGCGTATTTTTTTTTAAATAAGGTTAGTAGTAAATGTTGTGATTATTATTGAAGTGAGGGTGAGAGAAATATAAGAGAAGAGAGAGATAAAAGCTGGTTAAAAAAGCAAAGAATTGATAATACTGATTTTTGAAGGATGATATAGAAATATTGTACCTACAGACCACACTATTGATTATTATAGTTCAAAATGAAACTTAGAAAGAAAACTTACTCCTGTGTCACATTTCGCAAATTTTCTAATATCTAAAAATTTAAATGATGCTGTTTTTCCTTTTCACCAATACAAGCAATGCTAAGGCAACAATGAACAAATAAACTAAGAAATACTAAAAGATTTTTGCAAGTTTATCTCCACGGTTTCGTACCATAGTCCAACTATAGTCCACTGAGCCACTGCTTTTCTTTTTACTATATAAAGAGATTTCAAAGTTATCCCAATGTATATTTAGACTGTATATTACCGTTCGGTAATTGTTTACATAACTGGTCACTGTTTATTTTCCCTTCATATGCATTAAAAAATCTCCGGAATTATTTACGTTCATAATCTGTTCTGGTTTATTGACTTCTGAACGTTTTTCTTTAATCAACTCGTTGAATGTTGTTGACTTGGTTAATAATAACTCATATTTTATTGGCTCAGTGATAACTGATAAGCTGAAAATCAGCACTGGTCAGCAAATGCATTAGCTCAGCATTTGCTGACCAGTGCTGATTTGCAGCTGGGACACTTTTCACCTTTTACTTTATTCATCGAACATTTTGTTAATTTATTTTTTCTAGTTTTTGCGCGTATATCCATGTTTTCCATACAATTTCCCAAATATTAATTTCGTTTCTTACTAAAAAATTGTTTTGCTAAAGAATTTGGAAACGCACGTATAAAATGGAGTTGTTTTCAATCGTGCTTTTATGTGTTGTATCAATTTATTTCATGACCAAAATTTAATACCACTACACACTAATCTAAAAACAACGCGGAAGATCCATAAAAAGCTGTTATAAAAATACCCTCGAATTGCGTAATTGTAACGATGATAAACCATCATAAAAAATACATTGTAATTGTGTCACTCTCGTAAATTTTAAATAATTTCGACACGTGTCTATGTGAGTCGTAAATCTATTATTTTTAGTACAAGCCGCGGTTTATGGGTAGTTGGATCTTATCGTAAAAGTGCATTGCATAATTCGGTGCACGTGTTTTTTTGTGTGTACGTCTATTTGTAATTTTATATAGGTACTAGCTGTCCCTTCTACCTCCTGTCCTCCTGCCCGCTGTAGCTTTTTTGTAATAGCTGTCCCGGCAAACGTTGTTCTGCCATTCTCTTATCACTTAGGTATGAAAAATAGATGTTATTCGATTCTCAGACCTCTCGAAATCCAGAAATGCACACAAAATTTCATGAGAATCGGTCAAGCCGTTTCGAAGGAACTTAACACTACAGCGCACGCGCCCTTTTTTTTTACATGGTTGCTCGCGTGCTCTACCATAGTAGAAAACTGTATTTGAAATATTAAAAAAATGGGTGGTCCTAAAATTATAATTCTTAGTAATATTAAACTTTTAATTATTGTAACAAATAATTATAAAAAAAATAAAATGCTAATAGCATATAATTAAAATTAGGATCAAATTATGAGATCAAGAAAATAATCAACATTTTTGGCAAGTTTGAAATCAGCTCAAAAAAAAACAACTTCTAATAAGCGATGACCGACTTATTGGCCATCATCCTGACATTCAATACAGACCACATCTTGGTGATCAGGACAAACCCATCTGGTACATCGCTTACACCATTTTTTCGAGCTCGGAAGCACAGGCAAAATTTCCCATTTTTTGAGGATCATGACGTATTGGTACCTCATCTACGTGACCCAAAAGCTATTTACTTTTATTTTTTAATTGGCGGGGAAGGTTTTCGACTGTCAATCTTCTTGCCATGAGGGGTTTCACCAGCTCGTACGAAAGATCGTATAGAAAATTACGTCTCACAATTCTTTCTTGGCCTTTGTTTAGTTGGTGGGTTATCAAGGCATTTATGAATCTGATGTTTTAAGATCTTGCCCGGGTTGCTAAAGGACATGTTTTACTCCAGCGTGTTCCATTTCGAGATACATAAATGTCATCACGTGTATTGTTTTGGACAAGTTCAGAAAGAGGCGTGTCATCTTCAGATGATGATGCATGATTTTCACTTACAGCTTTCTGCATCTGATTCCTATCTTCCTGTTCCATTGGTTGTACATATACTTCCCCATCGTCCGAGTCACTTTGGATCACTTCCTCGTCCTCTAATTCTTCGTTCAGCCATCACGCACATACGGGGTCCATTTTTTCGCTAAAGCAAAGAAATATTAAATATCAAATACATCATTATACACGAAATAGTAATGCAACTGTACATAGTTAAATTTTAAAATTTAAATCATTCAATGTCCATTGATAATAATTTAAAAAACCCAAAAAAGAAAGTTTTACTTACCTTCAGTTTTATTACACCAATACTCGCATGTACTACTATAGTAGAAGCCGAACTTTGACACGTCATAACAGGAACATGCGCTTACGTTGCAAATATGCACCATACTAATCCGTTTGGCAATTTTGTCGACTTAGCTTATCTGGGAGCTGGGGGGGTTAGGTGTAAGAATGAATGAATGGCGATAAAATAAGTAAGTGCGTTCTACTATAGTAGAACGCGCGTGCACTGTAGTGTTAAAACACCAGAATTTTGATATATTACATTCTATCTCCGTAGAAAAAATTTCATAACGCATCATCCATTTTATGTTATGCGATATTAGTAAGATAAGACACAGACATACATACATTTAAATTAACTTTATCCGTATTGATAATATAAATGTTAGTGGTCCAATTAAGAAAGCAGTCAATCAACGAAAGTGCATGTACGTCATCTAAAATGGCTCGCAAAATAGTTTTAATTGGTCGTAAATCAGATTCGCTATTTAAGTATAAACATGATAGCGTTATCAGTCTAGAATATTATTGCGATTTATGTAATAAACTAGAATTTTAAGTTAACATTCATTCGTGTAACTAGGCACAGAAAATATCATTCAAAGAAAGTCTTTCATTAATTTTTTTTATGGAATGTTGTTTTTCTTCATATTCACATATGTGATATGCGTTAATTGTTATCTATTAATTTTAACTTTGTAGCTAAAAGCAATGATTACAAAATCTTATATATAAAAATGAATCGCAAAATGTGTTGGTAAGCGCATAACTCGAGAACGGCTGAACCGATTTCGATAATTCTTATTTTATTATATTCCTTGAAGTACGAGGATGGTTCTTATGTAGAGAAAACGTAAACATGTACCACGGGCGAAGCCGGGGCGGACCGCTAGTATTCAAATAGATATGATTTATTCGCTATACATTGGCGAAAGACGCGGGTTCGAAACTGGCCTCGTGATCGAAGTTTTCTATTCTTCAAAAATATATATTTATAAAGCATTTGAATGATATAAAACTAAATTTCGAACTTAATTGGTTACCAAGTCTTATGCTGGTGCAATTTTTTTACAATGATAAATATGCCGTAACATTACTTATACCTAGGACCTATCTAATCTGTGCTTATACATAGTTTTGACACTTTAATTCGTTTTTTACTATGAAAATATCTTCATGTGTACATTTATAAAAACTATTTCTACTCTAACAAAATAATTGAAACAAACTAACTGAGGTCAGACTGACGCGATCTTTGCTCCAGAACATTATCTTAATTACTTTGTAAACATTTGGGCCACAGATAATAGTTATATTGTTGCACAATTTTTTTGTATGTTGTTCTATGTTTTTTTAATGTGTTATATTTAATAAATAAAGTAAATATAAAATATTACTGCATTTATCATAAAACATGTGGTATATCGAGATGTTATTATTATATTCCTATGTAAGTATGTAGTAGGTATATGTAGCAAAGAGATTTATTTTTTCAAGGATTTTCGATTATTATTTAGTTTTTAATCTTGCTTGTTTTTAAATTTAACACCATTGAAAATAACACGTGTCTAAAAACCAAGAGACAAAAACATTTTACTTATTTAAAACTGAACTATTAAACATTCTTCCACTCCAACTTTCAAAATCCCAAAACTGCCTAGGGTGCCCATAATTCACGACATTGTCCCCAAAACAAGACAATGCTGGTCACCCGCTGGCTTCTCGGTACCTTCACACTACAGGGTGATTCACATTTCATTTCATTTATTTTAATTGAGCTGTCATTGAAAAATAAAATGTCAAAAAGTCGTTGTCGGCGCGACGGGGCGCAATCGGAGGTACCCATTAGTTTAACTTCGATGAGGTCAGTGTGTATTTTTAAAACAAATATATTAATTTTAGGTCTTATTGCATTAATTATTAGTTGGGACACGATGTATTTATCGGTTGCGTGTTATTAATTATTTGTGGCGAATTAAATGGAGGTTGTTGAATCATCCTGTACATTTAATATTTGGTATTTTAAATTCTGAGTAAAAAAATAGTTTTGCATACAGACGTGTCATGTCAACTGTGTCTACGTTAAAAATAAAAACGTTCAAATGCTAATAAAAACTCAAATATAATGAACAACCCTCCACTGCCTTTAAGAATTTTTCTACATTTATAGAAACCATTGCAAAAAGTATAAAGGGTCGAACCATTTATTTTTTAAATGCCTATTAAAAACCATATACATATATACAGAGTAGTTAATACAACTAGTTGCAACTGTAATTATATAGAGCAATTAACACGCCCACTCGACCTCACATATCATTTCACTGACATAACTTTCCTCATATAACGCCTGCAATTGGTTGACACAAAACCTCCCTTTTTGCGCTTGGTTAAACAGAGTAATTAGAATCTAGCTTTTTATATTCATATACATATGTGCATGAAAGGGCAAGGTTTAATCATTAATTATATAAAAAGTGTTACGGTTCTTTGAAAAATACGTTTTTTTTTGTTTAAATTTCAGATTATAGCAGTATTGTATTTTACGACGTGCCTTTAACAATTATACGAAAATAGAAAACATATAATTTACGAAAATCAATACATGTTATAACTTACCTTTACCTTTTTGATCTTCCTTAAATGCTAAAAACCGTACAAAGATATTTCACCGAATTTATAAATATATTCCAATTAATAAAACAGATTTATCTCTAAAATATTTCGCAATTTTAAAGCTTATAAGAAAAAAAAAATGCTTAATGTCCGCCATCTTAAGAACATAATAAATCTTGCCTTATTCTTTGTTGAGTCGGACAAAATTATTGAACTAATCCTTGGCGAGAAACGAAGCGTGAAGATATTATAGAGACATAAAATTTCGTAGTTAACACCTTTATTTGAAACTTGGAATAAATATAAATTATTATCTGATTATGGGTTGCCTTGATTTTTGGTTAATTTTTTTGTGGTTGGTATGGTTTATTTCGGAATTTTGTGTTATAAGGTCAAATGGTTTTTTCAACTAAGTTAGTCTTTATGTATTTAGTAAATACTAGCTTACCGCCCGCGGCTTCGCCCGCTTTGTCTAAAACCTAATAAATTATATACTAAAACCTTCAAATCACTCGTTCTATTAAAAAAAACCGCATCAAAATCTGTTGCGTTGTTTTAAAGATTTAAGCATACATAGGGACATAGGGACAAAGAAAGCGACTTTGTTTTATAATATGTAGTGATGTACCGTTAAAGTTCACAATACTTATAGAAGTATAAAGTTATTTAGCAAGAGCAATATAAAATTTAGAATGAAAAAAAGAAATAGGTATAGACAATGAAACCCAGACTTCAAAATAGTTCCACAAATTAGGATAATATAATGTGCACTAACATTTTGTCAGTTGATTACACACTGTCCGAATATTATATTACAATTTTATTATATTTACTATCTTAAATTTGATCTTTCAATAAACGTAATAAAGTTATAAAAAATCAGGTAGTCGATAGGTATTAGTTTACATCAAAGGAGTATGAAAAAATTTGTGATTTAAGTCATTAGGTACAGTCTCCTCATTTACATTGAACGAATTGATGCCCGCGACTTCGTTTGAGATAAATGAGATGTTTTAATTATTTAAAAAATATGATTGTGATAGATATTATATTATTAACATGATCTGTGTGATACTGAAAAGCAATCCAGCACTTTCCGATATAAGCCGAAATGGTCAACTGACAAAAACATTTATATTTTTTTTTCATATGTAGGTGGCAAGGACATATTAAAATACGTGTATATTATAAATTATTAGCCTTTATAATTTCAAAATATTGTACATTCTAAAAAGCTGTAAAATTCTAACCATTCTTCTATAAAAGCATTTAATACTGAAAACTGGTTTTATAATCTCCAGCTCATAACAATAATTAAGTAACTTGTAATTATTGTAATGAGAAATATCTTCAGTTAATAACAAATTTAAATTGCCTTGTAATATAATAAATTAATAATGTTATACTTTAACAAGATTATGTGATAAGGAATATAAAGGTTGATGATTTAATTATGTTTACTACCAACTTTTATAAAATGCAGATCAAATAGTGTTCCCTATCATTTTCATTCTTGAAAAATATATTAGTGGTCCCAAAAAATAATGTTTGGCTAGTTAACACATGGCAATTTTTTTTTACATAGAATACTTAATAGTTAATGACCCTTTATTTTAGGGTTGTCACACATAAAAGTATATTTTTACCTAGAACTGCAGGTACATCGCTCGAACAAACTGATCAATCAAAACATTAAATTCGTTAACACGTTCAATAACAAGTGCGTTAACCCTTCACTAGCTGTCAACACTCAATATTAAATGAATAATAATTCGACAGAACGACCCTTTCAATATTTAGTCTGTGCGAAATCTGTAGAACTTGTTCCAAAACTTTCTTCCTGTTAGGAATCCTTGTTTCCCGTCTCGCTCACACCCGCCGGCTTGTAGCGACGTGTGACGCGCGAGAGCGGGACGGGTGACATGAAGACGTCACGCAGCGCTAAGGCGCGCGGCCTGCACTCCTTTATTTTGTTGGCAGACATAATTTTTGTTGTTTTTTCATGATCCCAAAGCTACGTCTTTGTTCGACTGAGTCTCGAGTTGGATAATTTCTTTATTCCAAGATGAACACACAATTTTCTGGGTCGCATTATTACGTTATGGAGTTGATTCGCGTAATAATTTTATTACTGGCCGCAATGGTGGAATGCTTTTACGTTTTAATTTTATTTGCGTCTTCAATTACGGTGAATATTGATGAGAATTAAGTGTTGGTTTTTTGTGACTGTTTTTGTGCCACCTGCGTCGGTTTTGTGAAGTAGCCACGGGTGTAGTTATTGACTTTGAGACTCTTGACTTGTTTTATTTTTTTTGTACTGTATTAATTACGCAGACTTAAGAGCTTTCTTTAAATTTTGGTCGTTGTATTATTCCATCAGTCCCCGGAATCACAGACACAATAGATAATCTGTTGTGTTGCGCCCCGATCGGGGCGCTCGGTGGTCATTGGGTTAATAACATCATAGCATTGCAGCAAAACTTTGCATATTTTATTTTGTTAGTTTCAAATTGGCAAATCTAAATAAGTATATAATTTATCGTTCTTTTCTCTCACTAATCATCATAAAGTAACTTTAGTGCAGGATACATTGTACATACATAATACATATATAAATTACAAAATAAGTCAAGAGCCATATCTTATTCCGATGTTACTTTTCACCTCGCCTCTAAATAAAATATCCCTTTGTCCCTAACCATGATGTCATTCAGTCGATAAGAATCTTTATCTTCAATCAAGCCGAGCCAAACACTCACTAAAAAATATCCGAACCAATCCATCGCTAACTTAATTGTAATACAATGCGTAATCAATTGTTTTTAGATTAACAACTGATTTACAATTAGTTCGCGGAATCAATTTTTGCTAAGTCATAAAATTTTATGACGTCATTGAGAAAGACATATTTATTAATACGGAGCAGCTTCGAAGGGTTAAATGATTAGGTTTTTGTTCAATTGTCTTTATTTAGGATGCAAGAAATTTTTAAGAGGAACAAGATTAAAGATAGGATCTCAATCTGAATGTCTGATCTATATAGACTGTTTTTTCTCGACAAAGTTAAAATGCCTAGAGTTCTTTAGAATATTATACATTTTTCAAGTAATAGAAAAATATGATTTTATAATACCGTATCTTTTTGATCAATTATTATAAATAAATGACTGCTATCAACGTAGAAAAATAAATACACCCATAAAAATTCCGTACACCACTTTACAGTTCCCAAAACAAACTATAATACCTACATAGCAAAATATACATCAGACAGCCTTCTTTAGAAAATCTAGACTCTGCCTCACGCTTACATTTTCCTACTTTAATACCTTCACAAACAGAACCTCAAGTTCAATAATGCCTTATGCTTACACCTTCCTACCGCTTTTATACCTTCATACAAATACCTTATGCTTATACCCTCCTAGAGATAAACTACGGTAACATGGCGCGCCCCTCCAAATTACTGTTTCAATGTGTGTAGTGACATCCTTACGAAGGAGTTTGTATGTAGTTGTACGTATTCGTCTTTAGTACTTTAGTAGCAGGCCGGCAGCGGTCTGAATCTTGGTGGTGCATTGTAAATACTTTCACAAATACTTTCAAACGTTTTGAATTTTGGAGGGGCGCGCCATGTTATCGTAGTTTATCTCTACTACTTCAATACTAAATCCATCTTCTTGTAGGTTAGCAGCAGCAGCAGCAGCAGCCGCTGGGGCCACCAGTGAGCTGAGCTATCTGGCTGCACTCCACCCCGCCTACCGACCGGTGCCCTACGACCATCCCCTGTATGGGGCTAATACTTTACGAGGTAAGTTTTGCTTGTTAGAAGTTAGTACCTATCTACCTAATCCATACTAATATTATAAATGCGAAAGTAACTCTGTCTGTCTGTCTGTTACTCAATCACGCCTAAACTACTGAACCAATTTGCATGAAATTTGGTATGGAGATATTTTGATACCCGAGAAAGGACATAGGCTACCTTTTATTGCGAAATATGTACCACGGGCGAAGCCGGGGCGGACCTCTAGTTATTATTATGGGCGGGAAATGCAGAAAAGGAAACCATGAGAGTTCTATGGCAAAGGAATCATGAAGAAGAGATAATAATATAGTTGTTATCCTGTGAAATTAAACAATTCATGTAAGACGTTTAAAAGTGTTAATGAATAGTATTTTTCAAGAAACTACCAATTATTTTAGATGGCTGTAGTTGATGAGCTTATATGCTGTATTTTTTCGCATAGGTATAAAATTTTTAAATGAATTAATTTTCGTTTAATAAAGCGATTATTATATACAACGGAAACATTGTGGCTTCAACGGTGATCATAAGATCTATAAAAACGCGAGATATAATTATTACTAAATGTATAAAAACGCGAAACCTCGAACACAAGGAACTATTTTTAAAATAGAATATTTAGTAGGACAAACGATAAAATATACTTAATGCAAAACATTCATTGCCTTTAGTTTGTAAAAACGATCTACCTAATTGTTATAAAATAATCAATCTCATTTTCATGAATTCTATGAAGTAATATAGACTAGAATATGAAATGACATCTGAGCTGAATGCACCAACAATTTACTGGTAAAGGTGACCAATGAAACCACTTTTAAACATGAGCTTCGTTATCAGACGCTTACTTGTTAATGATAAGTGCAGTAATGTAATACCTAAGATTATTCTTGAGACCTAAGTATTGTTTATATTATAGTCGAAGATTGACGGGTTGCTACGGAATAGGGTTTAAGGGGGCGCATAAAGCAAAATAACCAATCTTCTATTAGATGATACGTGTAATATGCAAGACCAAATCTAAAAAATAAAATATATATCAAACTAGATGATATGTTCAACGATTCTGTTTAATCAAAAACATAAAATATTAAAATTTACTCGATAAAAAAAAATCACCAAGTTAGCTCTAATTTTCACACTTTTACGTTTTCTACTTGACATGGTAATACTTATTATGATTTTTTTTTCATAAACAATTATATTAAAACATTTGCAAGATATTTGTCAGAGCATTTTGTGTAATTACTTTTAGTTTTGGTTTTATCTGCGATAAACCACTGTTGGCGCTCTTTTTTTCTCGAGATAAACGTTTGATTTTGTCACGATAAAAGTGAAAATCATCTAGTTTGATATATATTTTATTTTTTAGATTTGGTCTTGCATATTACACGTATCATCTAATAGAAGATTGGTTATTTTGCTTTATGCGCCCCCTTAAGTGATTGGTTGTAATTAACAGGACAATAAGTTTGAGTAAAATTTTAGAAGCTTAAATGTCTTGGTTATATTTCTTCTAAGTTTAAATATTGTTCTTGATAGTTAGATGCAAGATTTTTATTTGGAAACGCTACTGTGTTCCAGTTTTAAATTACAAGCTATGGCAATTTCGCAGCTAGATACAATTCATAAAGAATTCTTCGTTATGGGAAATATGGTACTGTCCTACTACCTATAACTAGACGTAAACAAGAAACAGTTCGCAGTCCGGATCTATTCATAAATAGCTATCAAATAAAAAAAATCACAACTGTAACGACGAAACGTCTTAATTGCAAGCTTGAAACTCCAACCCTTTCAATGCATGCCAATTTTAAACCACGCGGTCCTCTAATAGCCACATTTACCTATCTGTCATCTCGCATTGCTGCATTCAATTTGGAATTCTAATACACGGTGAGAGGGTTTATTTTTAACCGCCGTGCGTAAATACATGGTAGCAGTCGTGAGTTCAAATCCTAATTAACACCTTCGTGTATAGATAAATTGAGATGATAGCACGGATGTGAGTTGTAAGGGCTCTAGACAATATTTACGGTTGGTCGTTTTTGGGCCGGACCATAATGGACTGTACCGTTCAATATTTTCATATTTATTTTGTGCGCAGTGCCGGGTTAAGTTTGTATGGGAGTTAGGATAGGTTAGGATTCGTATATTTGATTTACTGAATAGCTACATGGCTATAATTTTATAAAATTTATTACGTTATTAGATGGTTAAAATATGAAATATATCTATACTAATATTATAAAGCTGAAGAGTTTGTTTGTTTGTTTGTTTGAACGCGCTAATCTCGGGAACTACTGGTCCGATTTGAAAAATTCTTTCGGTGTTAGATAGCTCATTTATCGAGGAAGGCTATAGGCTATATACCATCACGCTACGACCAACAGGAGAGGAGCCACGGGGGTGAAACCGCGCGGAGCGGCTAGTTCTTATATATAGACGTAAGTATAAGAAGTATACAGTAATACCTACTTCCGAAGACGCATTTCCCATACCTAAACAAGTTATAAGTAAAAAGCTAATAAATTATTATTGTGTATGTTAAGCATTAACACCAGAACTACTTCTAAATTCTAAAAGTACCTACTAATATTGAAAATGAAGTACATAAAAGTCGAGCAAAGGCAGTCTAGTTCAATACAGATAAATATAGACATATTATATGCCTAATGCCTATACTAGAATACTAAACCACTACTAACTCGCTAAGCCTTATAATTTCGTATAAGAACAAAACACCAAGTATTATCAATTCGACACAGGTATACGAAGTGATGACCTTTAATCCTGATTGTAAAAGTAAATTGTTATAAAATATATATGTTTTTGAGTCATAAGTTATTGTAGGAAAGTTCTATTTGGCTGTTACGTAGTTATGTTTGAAGCGCGACTGATATGGATGAATTTTGATGTAGAAACAGTTTTAATAGGAAAAATGAGTATTTCCAATACATTTTATAAGTAATTGTATTATACATATTTAGTAGGTATTACGGTTACCTATGTCGATTTTGATACGCTCTCAAAATCTGGTAGTGAAAATTCATAGAGAAATGGTGTTAGTATTTATTTATTGATTGTATTTGAGCTATAATAATATTTAAAAACCTTACAAATACAATTGGCAATATCCTCTAACATTTAATAATTAACGAATTATTTGACTGTCTCAACAAAATGTAGTGTTTCAATATTTGACCTATAACTAATTATTAACCAATAAAAAAGGTTAAAATGAGAATATAGGTCTGTAGTATAGGACACGGGCCTTCCGGCCACTGTGCCTGTAACGTGAGAGGTCTCGGCCCAAGGATAAACAGCACCCGCTGGGACGGTGACATGCAACAGAGCAGCAATTTTTAACTTTTTTTTTATTTACTGACTACATCCTTAATATATTTTATTATTTTATACTGTGCTTATTTCATGCGAATGCATTTGTTGCAGTGATTCAGTTTTCTCTGGAAGTATGCAATAAAGTGGCAATAAAGCAACCATTTTTTTTAAATGACTATTTATATCGAGATGATTTGTAAAACGTACAGCTTTTACAGTGTTACAATTTATAAGGCACATAGTCTGATTAAAGATCTACTTTAGGTTTCATATTCTTTAGGCATCACAATATGTCGCATTGTATTAGTTGTGATGTGGATAAACGATTTAGAGATGAAGAAGCATTTAATTATTTGCATGTTTCTCTAGCGATTAAGTAATAGAACCTACAAATAATTAAATAAATAATTTATTTTCACATAATCATTTAACAATAAAACACATCCCCGAATTAATACATAATTTTATTAATATGTAAATAATATAATAAATCGTTATGATGCTGCAATTTGTTTGACACCGTCCACCGAAAAAAATCGCACCTAATTGAGCGTTATCTACAGCCGTGTAAAGTTAGCCAGTAAGCCGACACTGCGGATTTCTGACCGTAAACAATTTCGGTAAAAACCGGTTTCATTTAACTTTCCGCGAATATGTTATTCTAGATGCTGGTTTCAGAGAAATTGTATTGATTTCAGATTTATTTGAAACCCTTTGATACTTGATTGGAAAAGGGTTTTTCAAAGATCCTCGAGATATTGTTATAAATTATAATGTTTTATTTTAATGCATTTTGTTTCATAACTTGAATCTTGGGAAGATTGTTGTTCCAAAAATCAAGCCGATATGTAATTAACAGTTTTTTGATATAAAAAAAATCAAATGCAGTCGAGTGTACTTTTAATTTGCGATAAAAACAAAAAAATGTCATGACAGTGTCCACCGGATATTGTCTTTAACAACTCAATTCATAATTTTGATAAAATCTTGACAGGACCTCATTCTAGAGCGGCCCTGAAATCTTTTATTAACATACTAGGTTTCCGCCCGCGGCTTCGCCCGCGTAGTCAAAGAAAAACTCGCATAGTTCCCGTTCTCGTGGGATTTCCGGGATAAAACCTATCGTATTTCCCGGGGTAAAAAGTAGCCTATGTCCTTTCTCGGGTATAAAAATATTTCTATACCAAATTTCATGCAAATTGGTTCAGTAGTTAAGGCGTGATTGAGTAACAGACAGACAGACAGAGTTACTTTCGCATTTATAATATTAGTATGGATTGTATAAGAACGTTACAGCTTTAATTGAAATATAAATGAATTCAAAGCAAAATAACAATAAAACAGTAACATTAAGACGTATGTGTAAAAGAAATAAAATCCCACAGAAACAGACAGTACCCAGTGTTGTTAAAAGTAATTCACTCGACTTTATTACTGCGTTTTATTATTCTCATAATGAGTCATAATTACAGCTCTTTGAAATAAGATTTTTAATAATCTTTCATGAAGACCATAATTTAACAATAACACTCCAAAACCGTATTTATTCTCTATAAAATTTACTTTAATTAATCGCCATAAAAAATGTACTTTGTACCTTAAACGTTCACATCAAAACGTCCACATTATCATATTACATTAAATTATAATAAAATAATTAAAACAGCTAGCTCACTCGACTGCGTCCATTATGCTAAATATAGACCGTCATCAGTCGACTGCAAAATTTCGCAACCGAAGTGACAAGCCGAAACTTAATAACTTACTCAGAAATGCACCAACAAATTGGGAGTCAGGTCGTCTAACCGGCTCGGTAACCCAACACTGGCTTACCGAACTCTCCGACACATATAAATTGTATTTTTATTCAAATGGAGCTTGCGTGCCGCGATAAAGCCTCCTTAAAAACAAATAAGTGCTCCTCCATGCATACAATACAAAACGCACTTTAAACATACCTGAAAAAGATGCATTATTCCTCGATGATTGCAGCTAGCTAGCCAGCAATCGTGATTCAGAGAACAAGAAGCTTTAAAGTTGCTGCAACAGAGATGTTGTTTCTGAAGTAACCACTCTTGTTACATTACTTTTAGCGGAACACGACAATGATACCGAAGCGCACTATGTCTCCCTTTGCAATACTGTAAATCAAATCATGAGAACACTGCAGAAGGTTGTAAATCAAATGACAGAGCGTGATGAAATACGCCATCCAGAATTGATTAACAGGAAGACCTTATTCGAAAAACATACTGAGAACGATTTAAAGGTTCATTGAGATAGTTTTTCACTCAATTTGTAAGCCTTGTTAAGCGGACCTTGGTTTGGCTTCGAGAGTTAAAAACAATTGAGTAATAACAGTATTCAAGGGTGACGAAGATGATAAAGTATAACTCCTTATAAAGAGGCAGGTTTAATTATGTATTGATACATTCTGAGTAACACTTAATTAATTAATTAACGTCTCGCGTTCCGTGCAAGGAATTTTGTATTTTGTAGGCTTAACGCTCGAGGCAATCACGAGTTAATTAAACAGCCATAAAAACGTACCAAACCGAATTCCTAAAGCCATAACAAAGTTCGCAATCGAGCAATTTTAATTTGGAGTAACTATAATAAACGGAGTGGAGTTTATAAAATCGTTAAGCGTCTCCATAAAAATCGATACACCGAAAAATTATTATTAATGTATTCGTATATTGAATCGATGTATACGTCTTCAACCTTCGATAATCGTAAATTAAGGTCCAAGAGTTAACTGAGCGTAAAAACTGTGAACGAAAGATTGAGAGTTCATGTTACTTCGAAATTGTAAAAAGAAAAAGGCTCGAGCGCGCCCGTGAAAAAGAAAGAATAATAGCAGATGTCAAGTTACCGGAGAGCCCATTGATATTGATACGATGTTCCTGAAATGATAAGGCAACAGCGTAAACAATAAAATGTGTTATTGAGAGGCGACATTCACTTTTAAATGGAAATTCTTGGGTGACGGCTTCATTTTACAATTTAGAAGTGAAGATCGGGTTAATAATGTAATCTTCAAATGTATTGGGTAATATATTTAGATGTTTAATCGTCTAAATAATAAAACCTTTCCTATTTATAAAGATCAAAAAATATACTTTTTTAGGTAAATCTTTTATTTATTAACACTTTTAAGTTACAAATACCTACCACAATCCAATGTTCAAGATATTAAACTCTTAATATACATTTACACCATCATTATAAACCTTATGATTATTCTTAAATAGATAAAAAGAACCTACTTGAGAAATGAATGCATTATGATTATTTAATTAACCGTTTATGTACTTTAAGCACTTAAAATGCGTTTATCAAATGAATCAAACCCTGGACCCTAATCATTGTCAAGGAAAGAAGGAGAGGGTACCGGAACGGGTTTTAGAGTGAGACAGACGATGCTTGACAAGTCACCGGATTAAAAGCCAAATCTAACATACCCCGCATCCGAAGTGATCGAATTCACTCTTACAATCTACATTGCTCGGTACTTTGAATAAATCTGACCAGCAAGATCCTGTAACAAGAAGAAAAGCACCAATGTATCATGTACATCGTACTTCCAACGAACTTCTTACAAGTGATGGAGGAACGATTTTAAAAGCAGAAGGCTTAATTTTGATCTCGGGTCCTTTAATTGAGCGACTTTTTATACCGTTTCACCGAAACAGACTTGGAATTTCATGTTAATAACATTCGGATACATTAATGTTTATATTTTTTCGCGGTTTGCCCAGACATTGTTGGGTTTTATGCCTTGTCACGAATTTTAAGGATCTCCGAGATTTGCATAATGGTTTAGGAATGCGAGTAAATTAGAAGTACAAATTGCAGTCGTTATACGTTCAATTACTTCGTAAAACGATAAATTCTTGCTTTTACCAGAATTCTGTTTATAACGGGCTTATTTTGCAAGGTATACAACATCCACACTCTTTAGTCTTTATTTAATTTCCAAAATTTGATTTAGCTGTTGCACCATTATCATGTGTGTGTGTTTTTTATTTAGTTATTTATCATAGTTTAGTCTACCTAGTTTTGACCAAAATCAAATTTATGATATGCTAGAACCAAATCTTCTAATCTTCAAAGTATAAACAACAGCTTATTTCTACGCTCATATCAACGACTATTTCTCACATTTGTCCAATCATTATAAACAACCGCATTATACTCGCAAATAAATTCATAAATTAAACTGTTAAACTATTCATCATAAATCGATACATAGCCAAGATCCAGTTTCAAGTTTGTATGATTGACGATACGTACCTCGCGACCTGCTGTGCTCTTAACTGCTGCATTTAAATAAATATCTCCAGTGATTCCTTTAATAGCGATAATAGTTTCCTCTGTGTTAATGTTATTATCATTTATATCTGTTGTTGCTTTATATATTACTTTGAGTGTAGTTATGAAAGGTTTCTTATGGTCCATTTTGATGTTGTTAAAAATGGATGTCGAACATGCAATATTATTACTTACTGTTTTTCATTTATTCATTTATGGAACTGATTCCGTCTTAATAAATAAAAAAAGGGTGGAAAATAAGAAGTAATTTATTAATATAGAAAAAGAGCATTAATATACTATAAACGTAATTAAATTATAATTGATTTGTTTACCTTTTTCAGACGAAGATTAGATGTTGTTTGTTGTGTAGATATAATTAAAGGTCAATATGCCATAAAATAGATAGCAATTTTCTATTACATAATAACAATTACCAACAATAAGTTTTTTATTTAAAAAAAGACGTGTGGCACTCGGTGACTGCCCCGGTAAGCTACAAGCATGCCGTCAAGCCACACCCTCCGTGTCCGTCGGAGTGGGGAGCGTGAGGTTTGTTCGTTACGGAATTTCTCGATTCGGTCCCCGCGCTCAAGGCCCGCGATAGAAGCTATGCAATAGCTTAATTACTGTCATACTGCTATTGTTATTACCATCTATAAACAACTTGAAATCTTGATTAGTTATTTTATATTACTCGCTATGACTAGCTATGCCCCACGGTTTTACCCGCATTGCTCCGCGCTTCGCGACGGCACTTCTCCGCGGTCTAAGCGTGATGATATACAGCCTTCCTCGATAAATGGGCTATCTAACACAGAAATAATTTTGCAAACCGTACCAGTAGTTTCTGAGATAAGCGCGTTCAAACAAACTCTTCAGCTTTATAATATTAGTATAGATTATATCTATCTCTGCTCCAAAATAAACTCTGAATTATAAAACCATAGTTCGATATCCATAATTACTAATTTATTTCTTTTCGTAGGTTCTTTATTACCTTTTTAACATTAATAATTAAAGCCTTATAGTATACACTAGCTTCCGCTCGCGACTCCGTCCGCGCGGAAATATTGAGAAAAATTAAGATTTATTTTTCCAGAATAAAAAGTATCCGATTTTATGCCCAGGATAATAAGGTATAATTATACTACTTTTAATCGAAATCGAACCGTTAGTTTTCACGTGATGCCTGAACACCCCCTGCTATTTATTTTTTCAATATCTTCAGTGTACAGAATTGACCCTTCTACAGATTTATTATATGTATATGTATAGATTAATGAACGAGTAATTAACTAAATCCAAGCATGAGCTAGCTATCCTTAGATCCAAGTAATAGATACGTACAAATGTTTTGAAACCCGTTTGATTACAAAAAAACCGTCGGTGCGATTGATCAGCCCTGTATCGAGATTGAGACATCTTAAAACAAGTTCCAGTATTGGCTTGTGGATGTGGTGAGCTGAAGCGGTTTGGTGATATTTATGTATTTATTTTATACTAGCGGTCCGCCCCGGCTTCGCCCGTGGTACATATTTCGCAATAAAAGGTAGCCTATGTTCTTTCTCAGGGTCTAAAGATTATCTGTGCCAAATTCGTAGCACACCACTAGTTTATGCGTGAAAACCATACATACATACATACAAACCTTTCCTTTTTATAATATTAGTATAGATTGTTTGTATTTTTTTAAGAATTGCAATTATTTTAACTTATGAGATGATATGCATTTTAAATTCACAGCGGATTAGATTTACAAAAGAGTTGTTCCAGTAACTACTGAACGTTTACCTAGTCCAGAAACTAAGTCTTCTAAGAATAATGAACTACAGGACTGTAACGAAAATGAGAACTGATCAATTGAACGAAACAAATTAATAATATAATATACACTTTTTCCATGACGTAAAGAATTCTATAAAACATAAGTTAAACAAAATCTTAGAGCGTATCGGAGGTAAAAGAGAGGTAAACTTAAAATTCCTCCAATATCACATAGTGTCGAATGCGACCTCGCAAAAACAATAAGCACAGATTATAGACATTTTAGAAAGTGGTCCTCATGGAATAGATATTTTCTGTTTACTTATAATTGATTATTTGATTGAACACAATGCTATTAAATTCTTGATATTAATTTATTTGAAAAGGGCATGGTCTGCATATTAGAGAGTCAACAAAGGAAAGAACAAATGAAACGTCAGTGCAACTTAATAAAACGCATGAAATAATAATTAATATCAGTCCAATTATTATGTACTTAATTAGACTTGTGAAAGAAAAACACAAAAAATAGGCGCCACTATTACAAACGCTTCCGCTCATGCTTTATACCGCGGTTCCGCCCACGACACACGCTCATAATCATTCCCAGAATGTTTCCAGTTTTTAACCACTCCAATAGGAGAGGTAATTGCTTCATGTTTTAGTATACGTGTATTTAATTTTTATTCTAACGTTTAATTCGATTAATCGATTCCATTGTCCGATAATCGATTGTCTCGGTTCTTTTCAAAGTCGATAGGCGAAGTTCATCGGACGTTATGTAATAATTGTTCATATGATTGGCTTGTTTGTTTTTTTGTTGTATCTAATGAAGTGGTATCGTTTACTGTGATTTATTCTTTTGTTTGTGCGAATTTAATCGAATGCAATTTAAAGATGGGTTCTGTTGAATTGTTAAAAAAAGGGAATCAATAAAGTTATTTTGAAAAGGGAATTTCAAAAGCAGGTGATTTTGGACAGGGGATTCTAGAGGAACATATTTTTAAGGGAATTTATAAAGGCCGATATTATTTGATAATTTGAGGTAATTATGTATAGGTTACAAGTCCTGAACTAGAAACTGAACCTCCGATCTCCCTGGAAAGTGCAATTAACCACTCAACCTTTAAACAACCATAATATGTGTTAGGGGAAACATAAATCACTTCTACCGGGATCGAATGTCGTACCATTCGGTTCCTAGAAAGTTAATTAACAAGTCAACACGTGTTTTTGCGAATCCGACAACCATGTGGTGAGAATGTGTTTATTGAAAATCCCTTTTGGCGGTTTTATTTTGTCAACTTTGGTTTTTGTGTTGAAACTAGTTATGACTGTGATTGTCTTAATTATGATTTTTGACACGACATAATTAAGGTATGATATGTAGTTGTAGTATAAATGTAATCGATAAGTAAGTTGTGTAAGAAAATCATTTCAAAATATGTTTAAAGTAAATTTAAAGTTATTATCTATATCTATATAATTATGTAGGTACCTATATAAAACTCAAAGGTGACTGATATACCTAGTGATCTATCAATGCACAGCCCAAACCACTGGACGTATCGGGCTGAAATTTGGCATGCAAGTGGGTGTTAGGACGTAGGCATCCGCTAAGAAAGGATTTCCCGAAATTCTTGCGGGAACGGGGAAAAACGGGGATGCACGTTCAAAGTCGAAGGCGGAAGCTAGTTGTATGATATGACATGAGTACTTATATATATTATAATATGTACTTAACTACTCGTATGTAGGTATATAAAAACCAAACAGAGTCATTATAAAGCATACATCGATTATTTTAAATCAATTAGACTCTAAAACTATGACAATCATAACCCTCTTCTTATTTACTCAACTATCCAATCAGCTTCTAGATAAATATTTGTTTTAGCCAATAGCCAATTGTTTGCTTGTAATTAAAGGTTTTACGTACATTTTTAATTGCTCAGAGGCGGAGCTTAATCATGTGTAACTTCAATATTTATCTTCACTTTAGTAGTAAGTATAGAAAAAATACAGATAAAACCGAAAGTAAAAAATAATAACTGCTCTGAATAGAAACAATATTTAGAAAATTATTCAACTGACGTTTTTTTTTAGATTTAGTACTATTTGATATTCATATTGATAATGAAGAAAAAAGTTCTTTATAGGTAACTAGCGGTCCGCCCCGGCTTCGCCCGTGGTACATGTTTACGTTTTCTCTACATAAGAACCATCCTCGTACTTCAAGGAATATAATAAAAAAAGAATTATCGAAATCGGTTCAGCCGTTCTCGAGTTATGCGCTTACCAACACATTTTGCGATTCATTTTTATATATAAGACTAGCGGTCCGCCCCGGCTTCGCCCGTGGTACATATTTACTTTTTCTCTACATAAAAACCATCCTCGTACTTCAAGAAATATAATAAAAAAAGAATTATCGAAATCGGTTCAGCCGTTCTCGAGTTATGCGCTTACCAACACATTTTGCGATTCATTTTTATATATAAGATATAATTCTCGAGAAATTACATATCTTAATACTATTATAAAGGCGCAAGTTTGTATGGATGTATGGATGTTTGGATGTATGGATGTATGGATGTATGGATGTTTGTTACTCTTTCACGTAAAAACTACTGAACCGATTACAATGAAATTTAGCACACATATAGAGGGTAACTTGGATTAACACATAGGATAGGTTTTATCCCGGAAATCCCACGGGAACGGGAACTATGTGGGTTTTCCTTTGAAAACGCGGGCGAAGCCGCGGGCGGAAATCTAGTACTTACATAATAGCATTTTAAAAGATCTTGAAAAGAAGATAATGTACGACACATTGTAACTGGATATCTTACCAAACAATGCTATGTAACAATTTGTACCTATCCATGTTTCTTAATTTTGATTTTACATAAGTTTTAAAATAAATATTGTTCACAGTTTTTATCCGTAATTAAAAATGTATGTTTTCAAAACATAATTTTAAAACGTACAACAAACGCCGCCGTCTCTTACACTATAATATCCTAAATCCTTAAAAATAACTCCTACATTTAATACAGTTTCGCTAACATTAACTGCTATTTGGCGACGTCATCGGCTTGTAAAATAAATCACTAGACATACCACCCGAGCCATAAATTGCAAGTAACGTCAGCAACACTTCATTCCGTTAAACTAATGAGAAAATAATTCTAATTTGAAACGCTATAAGTCATTAAAATGGTGGATGTCTTCATTTTATTTTGTACTGGCTTAGGTTTTTTAGACGTTATTTCAAGGAAAATCTTAAATAGAGTGTAGGACAAGATGGATTTCATGTGTAAGGAATTTTGGCTGTTCATTAGTAAGATTATCATATACCTACAAATGTTTATCACACATAGTGTCTATTTTTTGAAGTGAAACTTCTTTATCGGGGTTGGAAAAAAATTTAGTGTAACATTTTTTCGTTACGCGTAACATTTTTCCGACGCGCCATCTTTTTCTTATCCCTACCACGCGTGATTCGACGTATTCCTGTAAAGTTGAATATAGTAAATTATTTTTTGAAAAATAAGGTCATAAATAAGTTTCACTTCTTACTTGTGTACACTAGTACACGCACACATTTTTTTTATTCAGTAGAGCGTAGAGTAGAGCAATACTGTAGAGCCTATAAACTCACTTTCTCAAATAAGTTGGAGTTCCTGTTATCAACATACGTATGTTTTTTTATATTTTTATTGTACATAGACACTACTTTTTTCTTTTCTTGATCACTCCATAAAATTCGTCAACTTAACAACCCTTTCCGCCAAGATCCACCCCTATAAAATGAATCACAAAATTGCTGACACTGGTGATAAAAACACATAAATTATCTAAAGCTGTGAGCACATGGTCTTCCGACCAATTATCTTAAGGGTGAGCTAATGATGTATGGAAATAGATTCCCTTTCGATTGTGATCAAGGGATCTTTCAGTTTTTTTGAGTTTGAGTTTGAGTTCAATGTGCACTCCACCTGGTTTATGTGGAAAGGCGCTAAAGATGTGTATAGGTTGTTTTTTGTAACACTACTTAGTGTTAAACTACATTGTTTAATTAAATTGTTGACTAATTAACTTGGAAATTAGTTCTGTAACTTAATTCATTAAAATTTATAATAAAACAACAGAATGAAGTGCAGAACAGAACTGACATGT
>CAJQZN010010796.1:0-23340 GCA_907164685.1 Colias eurytheme | reverse complement strand
AGCTCGAAATGTCTTTGGGGGAAAGAGACTTATCTTGAAGGCCTGATTAAGGTAACATAAAGTAACTTTATAAATGTGAAAAAATTCACGCGCATTGCGTATATAACACTAATTGATAAACAAGAAAAAAAAATTCAGTTTATCATTTCATTAGCCGGGAAAAAATTGTCAAATAACTTGTTGAAAACGCAATTTTGCTAGACTGCAGCCTTAATATTCGCAAATATGTACACAACATCCGCTTCCGAAAGAAATATATATATAATTTATAGAAAACGTGAAGTTTGTACCAAGTATCTACGTATTTACATACATAGGTAGTTATTTGAACCATGAGTCATGAACTTTGCCGACCCGCCTCTGTTTGCTATTAAGAAATTCAGTATTGGGTAATTAAACATTTTGACAGGTACCAGTACACTGACCTCCATTACTATGAACATTGAACGTAATTATAATTTCTGAACTAAAGTAGTTCTGAAGTTGAACATGCGAGAAACTGAAACAAAATTCAACATGTATATTGTTTAATTGTTTTATGAAATTCACATATTTTTCAATATTATCCATTCTGAAAATAATAAATATTAATTAATGTCAAACGAGTGAATGTCCATTGCTTTTTAATATTAAAAGTATTAATTACACAAACATATGACTAGAGAGAAATTACAAACAAAGACAACAACATGCTTTGTAGACTAGATTTATTGCAGCCATCTTTTCCATACCTTCATACGAAAGAAAAAAATAAATAAAGCAAAACTATAAAAGTATCATCCACAGGCAAAACTTATTATACAGCAGGTCATTCCAAAACGTTTTTTTAATAAAAATTAGTAGTCGTATTATTTAGTTAGGACAACTCTTTTGTCGCACTTCAACATCAACAACCTTCTTTGTCGCATTGTCTCTTTTGATAATTGTTTGTGGCTGTCTGGATGAGATGGGTCTTCTGTCTTCTCTATAATTGTTTCAATTAAACATTTTGTTAATTTATCTGTTCTTTTAGTTATTTTCACCATTTCGTGAACATACATTTAAACAAACACAAAATAAAAACTATCACTAATACTTCTGGATTTGTGCAAAAATATGTGAAACTGATCCAAACTGTATCATGCGTCTAATTAAGTAATTTTCATTGAAATAGGTGCTCACTGGTGAATTCTGAATTCATTACGAGTGAATTTCGGTTATTGTACCGTTTATGATCATGAGTTTTGTATGATTCCCCTGTTGGTTATCTATTCGTAATAATGGTAATTACTGCAGGAGCATGTGCGACTAATTCTGGTTATTACACGAGTGTGAATAATTTGGTTGTTTTTGTTATTTTGTTTGCGTATTGCCTGATGAGGCACTTTTGGAACTACAAAAGTTCAATTTATATGTAAATAGTTAGAGACGTATCAACTTGGCTTGACTTCTGCGCGATATTAAGATAAAATGTTAGTTTTATCAAATTCAAGAATTGAGGCAAAAATGAGCGTACCTATTACCATAAAATTTTGAACGGCTTTCAGGTTCATGTTGTCAATGTGAACTCTTATATCAAAGACATTCATCAACCTGCGTCTTGGACCCGATATGCACACGTTTCATAGAAATCGGTAGAGCCGTTTTGGAGAAATTTAACTTCAAACATCGTGACATGAGTTTATATATTAGATTCACCACTAGGTACCTATATAACTAACTCTCATATTCAGTTCAGTGGGAACTAGTACAGTAATTGTAAAACAATGTCCCTAATGAGTATCCATTTAATTCCCACGCATCTTAGCTCTCGATTAATATGTACTCGATATCCGAATTACCGTATAATCGATCTCGCATTAACGATACTCAATTCGGTTCAATTGCTCGTAATACTCTTATCCTGATGGATATCGAACGATCGATGTATCGTTAAGTAAAATAGTGCTCGATTTACAATAACATCAATTTTGATACCTTCATTTTGTTACGTATACGGTTATACCACAGTATTACAATATTATTTCCTACAGTAAGGAATCGCCTTTGATGTCGCACGATGCCGCCGCCAGCGTAGGTACTTACGCTGCCACACGAAAATACGCTAGGGTTGCAACAAATGGGAAATAAAACAATTTTGATTATTAATATTATGATGAAATCATTTAATCATATTATGTACATTCAAAATAATTGCGATTATTAAATCTGATGTAATTATTTGTTCATAAATATATAATTACAGATATTGCACTGCTAAATATTATTTACGTGGACAATTTATTTTTGGATGTTCTTAATTGTATATTATACCATTTAACTAAGTAATGCATTCGCATTGGGATGTACAATCTGATTAGAAAATAATGAGGACAACATATACATAGCTTTGATTTTAATTCAACAGATACAATTAATACAATCTTTCTGAAATATTGTTTCCTTCTGGGATTTCAATGTAGATTTACATCCGTAAACGGAACAGTTTTTGCGCGTCATAATAGAATATGTAAATACCTATGTATAATAAAATTATTACACAAAAAATACGACTGCGTCGTCCTTTCGCGATAGTTAATGCAAACTCAGCGTGATTGCATTAAGCGGCCCGCGTCGCCCGACCCCCCGCCAGTTCCCCTCCGTTTCTCTGCACAAGTACATTCGTCGCCATACTGTAGGATGGTAATACTGTGGTTATACCTAACATCAGTAAACGCAGAATTCATATCTATTTTCGAGTAAGTAACTTTGTGTTGAGTTTTCATATTAATAGCAATTGACGATTCTGTATCCCAGTACAAATACCATTATTCTAGAGGATATAACTGCTGGTTTGATTACATATTATATAAAAAAATATTTGTCCTTCTACTTCCATTGCAAAAATAACCTTTGTCGTCGCGACAACAATTAGCGTATTTGTCTAGGTCTTAATTTATCTGTGTTCTATTTCGGATAAGTTTTTTCACACTTCCATTTACACTTTCGTATTAAGAATAAACTGTAGATGTATGATTTCAATACTGATGTACATCAGAATTACTTTTATATTTTTTTATAGTTTAAAATGCCATTGCCCATTAACATATCTATATCGATAAATTACGAGTTTTTACACCCATACTCTACAGAATATATCTTTATTATATACTTAAATATTGAATTTAGATGTAGATAAATTTATAGCATCCGAAGTACGACGCAAGCACGCGAACTTTTTACATTTCCTGCGAAAACGTTGAACTCAAGCTGCCCTTTCACAAAAACCAGACAAGTTTCCTTTACCAATTATATCCCGTTGCTCCAACCAATTAATACTTTTTGAGCCCACGCAATTACAATAATATTACTATTGTAATGCAACAGCTGTCCCTTTGCGTCAAGGGCGTCCACTTATTAACAATTCCATTCAAACTTAAAACATAATTCCTAAGTCTTAAATACGCCTACGAATTCAGGATCATTGACATTTGCGAGCAATGCTGGGTGGGTAGTTAGTTAAAGATACAACTTGTTTTAAACATAGATTTTAAAGGCAGACAAATAATAGATACAGTCACCAGTGTATACAGATATTATTTTCGATGAATGTACCAAGACTCAGTAAACATTTTGACTATTATCGTCTGACATGCACTGTTATGACCGTTATGACTGTCATATGCCGTACATAACCATGTATGAACTATGAAGTACCCTTTGTTGTATGGCAAAATAAAAACATAACTTTAATCAACAAGCGAAGAAATATGTAATTACATCAAACAAGCTAATTTATTAATATTAAGAAACAAAACACGACTACCACTTTGCTTACCTATATTCCGCCAACAAACAAGTCTATAACAAAAGGCCGTATTGAATAATTCTTAACAAAACTTGATGAATGGACCTCGAAAATCCCTATCCATTTTGTAATAATCATTTAGAATGGGACGAAATTTAAAGCTAAATCAACATCAAAACATAATTGAGAGAGCGACAAAGAGTGACAGCGCTAATTGTATTAGCAGGAGCATCATTCTTTCACTTATTTTCTGCGAAATATTTCGTTTAATATAATGAAGTTGCTCAAAGTAATTAAGATGAATCGTCTACAGAAACACCATGGAATGGTAATTAGAAGACAATATTTTCCGCTTGAAGACTTTATTGTTTTGGATAAACATTTACCGTATAGGTCAATTAGGGAAAGCTGGCATGTTCACAGTACTCACACTTATGCAATTTCACTTACAGTATGTTCAAAAATAAATGCGACTCTAGTTTCATTTTAGACTTGAATTGTAAAATGGGTGCGTTGTAGATATGTATTATATATGCAAATATAATTACTTATGAAAGCTCTCATAATTTACCTGTAAAATTATAATTTAAAAGTAAATCAATTGATGAAGTTAATTATTTATTCTAATAATAATCAATTGGATAAAAGTATTAATAATCATTCAATTTAAATCAAATAATAATTAAATTCCTGACTTTGGTCGAGTAAAGATATTATCTAAGAAATATTATATTTGTAGTACTTAAGTACGTAATACCTACCAATACGCGCTAACAAATATGTGTTACATGTTTATTGTATAATTTTCACACTATTGGTTTTAAACTCAAACTCAAACATTTATACAATTAGACTTCTTCTAGAAGCACTTTTGAATCGTCATAATAGTTTAACAGTTTTAACATTTACCACCAATTCAGAAAGCAGTATCTATAGAGAAGAAGACGAATCTATTTAATCATAATCGTAATCTTCTACTTCACTGTAACTTTCATCGCTCGAAGAACTCGATGTTTCGTTGTCGGAATTTCTAAATGTTATTATAAATGAGTCAGTGTAATTATCTACTTTTGGTTCTAATTGAATATATTTTTCCTCATGTTCTCGCGTCTTTCTCCAAACGTCACTAAACATATCCAGACTAATAGCATTTGCTTCCTTTCTAAATAATTCTTCCACAGTTTTCAAGTTAAAGTTCACATTTTGTAATGCTACTTGCCCTTTAATTATGCCCCATAGTAACTCTATTGGGTTGAGTTCTGGATGGTATGGTGGAAGGCGCAATACACTATGTCCATGATCTTTGAGGATTGCATCAAGTAGGTAAAAATTGTGTATAGTTTGGCTTATTTTTTTTAATAATGTGATAACTCTGATTATTAATTAGTAATTTGATTTTTGAAAAAAAAATGCCGATTTTAGTCAAAATTTATATTTTTCTAACAAGATCCTTATCATCCAAATTTCCACCTTGGTGAGAAAAATTGACATTTCTAATGAAAATGAACAAAAAATTAAATGATTTTATTAAATACTGTAAAATAGTCTATAATTCTTCCATTTACTGTATCACAAAATTCTTCATAGATTTTTAGATATCCGTACTACACCAATTACATCACCCTGTATTTATAAACAATTGCAAAATATGACACATACATAGGCCGGGAGATACTGACACAAAATTTCGGGTCATTTGTAACAGAATGGCGGTTCTACAGAGGTCTTATTACGCAATGACTAAAAGAAAAATGATGGTCAGAACTCAGAACGCTGGTACCAGCAGACTAGTCGCGTGGGCGTTAGTCGAACTCGTCGGATAAATAGCGAAAGTCAAACGATTTGTACCACAAAAATTATAGAATTCACCGATAGCCCATAAAAAAGATGTAGGCGGTAGTGTCATGCCATACTTTTCCGGTGTAACTTACAGCCCCCCATACCGACGCGATGCGTTGATTAAAAAAAAAAACAATTCAAACATTTGTACCAGGCTAACTTTTGCACAGGTAATCATCATCGTGCAGACATTTACGCAAATCGCCATGCCATACTTTTCGGACGATTCCAAATGGCCACCATACCGCCGAAAATCTGCAAAAATAATTTTTTTTTCGCCAAACAATTTGTACCAGTATTGCATTTGGATTTTTGGAGAGTATTTGATAAAATGTGACCATTATTATATTTGCCATACTTCTAGTAGGGGGAAAAAGTGCTGCCATACTTCAAAATTAATTTATTCGTCACGTTTCAAAAATACGACTGTACAATACGTAAAATAATTTTTTACGGTATGGGATCATTATATTCTGTTTGTTTGTATACAATTCTACCTAGAAAAAAATATCGCAGATTGCAAACATGGGGCGGATGATTGTAAGACTTAAGCCAAGACGTAAAAAAGAATGAAAAAAATTGGCGATTTGTACCAGTACGGCATTTTTGGAAAGTATATGATGCAACGTG
Source organism: Colias eurytheme (assembly GCA_907164685.1). Lineage (NCBI taxonomy): Eukaryota > Metazoa > Arthropoda > Insecta > Lepidoptera > Pieridae > Colias > Colias eurytheme. The sequence continues at coordinate 17,105 of CAJQZN010010796.1, read as the reverse complement.
ACCATTATTATATTTGCCATACTTTTAATAGAGGGAAAAATTAGTGCCATACTGCTACAAATCGTTCAAACTACGAATAAAATCTTACAATAAGAAAAAAATCTTATACACATTCGCCACCTCCCACAGGTATGGCATTATCACACTTCTATTTATAATCATTCAGGAGTTGTTGAAAAAAAAATGTAGGGTGGTACAAATCGTTTGGCGAGAAAAAAAATTCAAAAATTTGCAGATTTTCCGCGGTATGGCGACCATTTGGAATCGTCCGAAAAGTATGGCATGGCGATTTTAGTAAATGGCTGCACGACGATGGTTACCTGTGCAAAAGTGAGCCCGGTACAAATGGTTGAATTGTTTTTTTTAAATCAACGCATTCACGTCGGTATGGCGGACTGTAAGTCACATCGTAACTGTATGGCATGACACTACCGCCTACATCTTTTTTAAGGGCTATCGGTAAATTCTAAAATTTTTGTTTTACAAATCGTTTGACTTTCGCTATTTATCCGACGAGTGTGACTAACGCCCACGCGACTAGTCCGCCGGTACCAGCGTTCTGACCATCATTTTTCTTTTTGTCATTGCGTACTAAGACCCCTCTAGACCGCCATCCTGTTACAAATGACCCGAAATTTTGTATCAGTATCTCCCGGCCTAACATGTGCAATGTGTAAATGTGTTGACGTTCCAGCTCTTCTTAATATACCTATACTAGCAGCTAGCTATTGTGAACTTGATTATATATGAGATTTAATGCAATATTCACACATTAGAAAATTTTATATGTTAGCACGTGTGAGTTTAAAATTGTTTTATTATTCTATTATGAAAAGAAACAGTTTTGTTCGCAGCTATTGTCTTACTTAATTTTCTTAAAATTATTCAGTAAAAGTTTTGAGTTTCTTATTATTCATTCAGTTACTTCAGGGAATTTTATTTATCCCACTTAATTTATGTTTCTTTAGACTTGTCCTTATCGATTACTATTTCTTTCAGACGCTTTTTTATCATCAGAACTGTTCTCGAATATTCTCTACGAATCTTTTCAGTTAAATTTATTAGCGAAATAAAGTTTCCTAAAAAGGAATACATCAAAGCGAAATTTATTAGATTTTTGAAAATATGAGGGGAGTAAAAATATTTTCATAGAAGGTAAGTTACCCAGGGATTACAAGTAGTATTTGAATCGAGCCTAATTCCTCTCAGCCCTTAGAGATTAGGGAAATGAAAAGTCCATTCGTTTGTTGTAAATCATTAAGTGATTAATAACTTGTTGCGATCACGGTTGAGGTAAGATTTTGGATGTCTTGAGGGATTCGTTTTACAAATTAAGCCGTAATGAGATTGGAGTTTTTAGTAGGTACTTTTGGAATTAATTATTTGTGCATTTGTTGTATAAAAATGCTTTAATTTAGCAATGGCAGACAAAATATTAAAAGACAAAGATTCTTTAGTGGGTTAATTAGACTGTCTTTATGAGAACAATTTGATAATATAACTACGAGTATATTAGTAATTATTAGTAAGTTAATATTAGGCATGTTATTAGATATGATCGCAATCTGCGAATATTTATAGCCATACCGTTATTAGCTACGCATATGTTACAAGAAATAAGATAACTAATTAGATTTTAGTTAATAATATACATATATATATATATATAGGTATACGACATCGTTTATATTAAAAGTTAGCCACGCATAAATCACACGTTATGAATAGGTATAGATACAAAATCTTTTCCCTTTTTTGTCGTTTTTTGCTTACTTAGAAAAACAGACGGATAGATAAGTTTTATAGATAAGTTTTTTGATAAGAACGATCTTAATTTATCTCTTTGATTTTAACACATTAGTTCAACATTTGCATACATTTATCTAGTTCTGAATGAACTTGCTATTTAGCTCACAGTAGGTGTTGCAAAATAGGTTTTGCCTTGAAGTTTGAATGGTAAACCTCTAACATTTAAAAGTATTTACTTGTTTCATTTATAAGCACGAATGTGTCTTATTTATTGTGTCAATTTTGAAATCAAATCTCATAATGTGTGTAATTTATGTTACATAATTTACTCTACTCTCATATGAATGGACTTACAAATATACGAAATGATCGTGCATTTCAATAATAATAATACACAGACAGACAGGTAGGTGTTATACCTAATAATATCTACATATTTTTTTTTCTTTGAATTAGGTACACCAACGTCAAACAAAAGTCCTGTAAATTTCGCAACAAAATTTCTAATATTTCTTAGGTACTACTTATGTTCCTTCGCCTTTTGTAAAAACATACCTAGTTCAAATATAAGATAAACAAAATATTCAAACTACTCTGTACGATATAGAAAGCTATACATTCGCTTAGATAACGGGAAGCAAATGGGAATAGTTCGCGAAGTCTATTATAGAATAGCCTGGCCAAGGCCTGGCCTTATTATTTGTCCTGGTTTTCAAAGCGGGTAAGCTCTTAGCAATGCGTGAGAGCCTTGCTTCAGATTGCTTTATGCAGGAATACCTATAATGTGATGTTTTGTTCTTAGTGCACATAAATATAAGGATTTGCAGGTTGCTACGCGTAGGTAGGTAAACGGCCTGCACTGCTTAGGCAATTGATAGTTATTATCGTAAATAGTTTTATTGGTTTACAATATAAGTAATAAGTATATTTCTAGTGTCCATAGTGTGTTTATATATACATATATGAATATATGTGTGATAATTTTAACCAAAATAAGCCTTGCTTGTTGTGATGAACTGTGTGAACTTACCGATTTAATAGCATATAATATGAGGTATTATTTCTGCATTATTATTACAATCACGTCGCAGTTACGCAAGGAATTAAAAAGGTAGTTAAAATGCGTTTGATGCCCTTTAATGCGGTCATAAACTTTTCAATCAATGTTTAATCACACTTTTTTCTCTTTCTTTAAATAACTTGAAAGCGGCAAAACACTGATTAAATTAATCAAAGTTTCATTGTTTTTAGGGTTCCGAACCTTAATAGGAAAAAACGGAACCCTTATATTTTATAGCAAGCATGATATGCATACTTTAAGCTATTGTTAAATTAAAGAGCTTAATTAGAGTTATCGTCACTGTTTAATTTCTACCTCAACTAATTTTTTTCTCTTAAAGTTATTTTAATAGCATAGTTACTTGTTGAATTAGTACCAAACCAATAATTGTTTCATGAAGTTTTTTGAGGCACCTACCTAATAAGTGTTCCAAACAAATTAGAAGAGTTTTAAATTCAATCTTTAATATGAATTAACATTAATGTAACACATTATGTTGTTTTATATATTATTCACAAGCTTAAAATATGTGAAATTGTTGTTTAAAATTAATTAAAAATTTGTATTGCATGAATGCGCATACTTTTTGCAATTATCCACCAACGATAAGTTATAATTATTTAATTAACTTGCTTTATGGAATTATTTAATTATTGCAGTCTCAATAATTAATTATTATTAAACACTGATAGGTTCGCTGCTCTCTTGCAAATACCCTTGTAAAGAGGCTGATCACTTCTTTGTTTAATAAAATAAGAGTAAGTACTACATTTTCTCTCGTATCAAATGCAAGATAAATCCTTTTCAACATTCTCTTCGAATTAAATACGATAGTAGATTTTACTATCAACAATATGCATTCATTGATAAAATGCACTTTCAACATTTCAATATGAATAAAATGGCCGATATCAAACACAATAACATTTCTATCAAACACACTTCAACTTGCTTGAATGGCTGCAATCGTTTCCCTTACAAGCCTCTTGAATTAATATAAATCTAACAAAAGAATATCATATCTGGAGGGTAGGGAATAAAATCTATTTTGAAGTGTATCATGACTGGATTTCGCTTTATGCCTTAGGTTATCGCGAGTTCTGAAGGCGTTATGTTGGCAGAAAACTTTGGCCCGAAGCCAGCGAAATTTGTGAATGTAAACCGAGAAGTAAATGTAAAGTTCGGGCTTTTCAATATTACATTCATTGTTTTTAATGTTTAATGGTTAATTTTGAACGTTGAATTCCTATTTATGTAGATATAATTGATTTTGCCTGATTTTATCAATTTTTCAAGTTGAGTAAGTTTGTCAAAAATAAGTAGGTATTTTAGTCATTCTTTGTTATGAATTCTAAGTATTTTTATTTTACGCTTCACTGGACAAACTCAGATATTGTGAAGAAAATAACGTAGCTGTGTTTTGAAATGTAAATCAATAAATCAAAATTTAATGAAATTTTTGACGATACATTCACCTTTATTCGTCATTTCGTAATCTTTTATTTCAACCTTGAAAAAAGGCTCAGCATTCTTTAGCCGAAAATCTTAGGCTTTTCCGAAACTTATCGGCTTTGCAAGGATTTATAGTTCTTCTAAGAGAGGATTTGTTTGTTACAGAATTTGTCATTTTGTTTGGTTTTAGGTTATTTATTGGCGTCAAAAGGCTTTTCGTTCATTTACATTATCAAATAAGTGTTATTTATTGGGTGTGCTTAGGCTTTTACCTTTTGGTAAAACATTTACGTAATTTAAGAATCAAAATGATGATATAATGTATATTTTTCAAGCTAGACAACAGCTATTAACTAATTAATATTATAGTAGGCTAGGGGGTCACCTTCTGCACAAATTTTCAGTTTTTTAGTACATTTCTATAAATCCACGGGCTATTTAAAGTCTTGTTAATCATATCCTATTTAAATTTAAAGTGCCAAAAATGTATTACATAACATGACCTACGCAAAAACGTCAATAATCAACTCACAACAACTAATATATAAGCAAACTAATTTACAACCAAGTCTGTTAATATATAATATCGATGGAACGGACACAACTGATAAAGATGTACTGATAACTGCACGGGAATGAACCTTGAACCGCGTAATTGTCGATGTCAAGCTATTTGATCGTATCACCAATCAAAACGATCATGTGATGTCGCATCTTGACGAAAATGATAAATCCGTTGGCATGTTTATGTTTGCTGTAAGTTGATTTAGGCGCGTATTTGTAAACATTTTTAACAGATATGTTTGTTTATTTTTAACAGTGTATGCAATTTGTATGAATCATCGAACAGTGAAATGGTGAAATAATATTTGTAGGAATGATTGTACTATTGTATAGAATCTACTTCTATTATCTACTTTATTAGCTTTATCGCAATTCCTTCGTTTGTGAAGATTTAATAATAAAATAAAATTCAGTTAAGTTAGTCCGATTTTGTGTTTAGAAGGATACAGATATGTTTAAAAATCGGATACCTATATATTAGTACGTAGTTACGCCTTGTTAAAATAGACCTTTAAATATAAACACGGACCCTCAATGTCACTTTAGACAAATACTATCTTATATAAGTCACCCACAATCAACCTAACAAGACGTACATGAGAAAATCATCTTATATCATCGCCCGTATCAAGCCTCTGACAAATAACACAAAATTGGTTATTAGGACCGTTTTCAAGCGTGTTAGTTGGAGTGAAATTGTTCTAGAACCTACCTTTCGACGTTGTCGTGAGAACCTTGTCGCATTAAGTGTTGCTAGATTTAGACGTGTTAGGTCTTTTTATTATAAACACTGCTGGAGTTTTGAATAGGTATAAGAATTGAATATTTGATTAGAAATTTTACTTCAAATTAACAACTTGGATTTGGACAGAAAAAAATGAGTTAATTGTTTTGGATTGGATTTCAATTTATAAAATTAAATAAATTTAAATTTTACCTGTCTCTAACCGACTTTTATATAAAGTTATTAGTTAAGCGATGGATAACATAAAATTTCTGTTCTGATTTTCGCGCTTAAATCTTTAGGGGTTCCAATAATGTTTTATGTTCTGCAATAACGAATAGGAAACATATAAATTCTGAGTACATTTTGAATTTTTTAGTCTGTGTTTTATATGCTTTTATTTTATAAAAACTCAGTACATGTCACGAACAAACAAAATTCACGGTCCGTGTGACACATGGGCTGGTTTGTGGATATTTTCCTGCCATTGTAATCTTACCAGAGTTCGTCACTAACTCTGAAAAATTCAACGATTTTTTTTGAAAAATGCTTTTTTTCTTTAGAAACGTTCAATAAACGCATTTACAACGGAGAGTGTTCTGAGGAACTATTTGCACTGATACCACCTGCACAATTCCATCACCGCACTGCTCGGCACAAACAAAAATATCATCGTCACCATCTCGATGCATGGCGTTCGTCAACTGTGCGTTTTGCACGGCATTTCCTGCCTAGAACAAACTACCACCTTCCGTGTTCCCCAACCAATATGACATGGGAACCTTCAAGAAAAAAGCCTACACCCACCTTAAAAGCCTTCTTCCACCTCAAAACCGGCAATACGTTCCCTAATGTTGTGAACTGTCATGGGCGGCGACTATCACCTACCATCAAGTGGGTCGCCTGCTCCATTGCCGGGGATGCAATAAAAAAAAAAATATATCTATTCAAATATTCAATAAAACAGAATATGTAGTTATATGATTAAAACTAAAATACTGACTTAGTTTATTATTCTTAACATCTCAAAAATTAAAACAATTAGGTTCATATAATCTTACCATCTCAAAAAAAGTTAAGAAATCTAACCTCTTAACATTATCACAATCATTTAGCGCGAACAAACGTGGTGTTAAGTAATTTTTACGAGCACAAGCGACACAGTTTGATAAGAGGTAATTTTGAAACGGTTTAAGCTTTGCTATCTTGTTATAATTTGGTTTAATTTTTTTTCCTCAAATATAGAATACTTACTCATTTTTTAAGCATATTACTTTATTAAATTAAGAAAATACTTATAATTAAATCACTGAAGACTTATATTTTAATTTTTAACGAATTATAAGCAAGTTACGATTGTCCTTTTTTTCCTAATATAGAAAATCTAAAAAATACTGACCGAATCATACCTATCTATAAAAATTGCTCGTAAAAACGTTCCGATAATTTTGTTTATATTCATCAATGAGTGTAATATGTTATGAATGAAATTCCTACTGATAATTAAAACAAACACCTTCAAATACTTTAAAGATAGTATTGTAATTAATATATAAACATACATATATAAACAATAGTTACATAAAACAATACTCTATTAATCTTTCTAGTAGGTAACCTAATTTTTTATATTGTATTGGGAACGTATTGGTAATATTATTACACACTTTATATTAGCTTCACCTGTATGTTTGTAACCGACTTCTTTGGGCGCGATTTTGACCCACTTTAAACGGCCAGATTTCGTTCAAACTTTGTAGATTTATTGAAGACCGATGACAATACACTAATTTGATAAAACTTTCTATTTATTAGTTCGGTTTTCTGTGAAAAGCGTGTTTTTTAGTTTTTTTAAACTATTATTTCTTATTTTATCTTACGTTACGTAAGGATACGTAAGGAAAACGAGCGGTAGTGTGAGCTGATGGTAAGCATTACATTGGTTATAATCATAGGCAACTGGTTATAGATTAATAGTATTGGGAAACAGGAAAGTATAAGTGGAAAGGAAATGTTAAAACACGTTGTTATCTATCGTGTGAAACACACGTCATGTAGGTATAACCTATGTTACGAAAAAGACAAATTATTAGGGCACTTCACTTAATTTACCTTCATTTAGGTATGTACTTGTAATGACTCTAGAAACTTCTATATTGGACACCTCAGAAAGGTAGTGATATATTGCCACCAAATCAAAAAAATCACGATCTCATCTTAATTTTTCTTTATAGTTTACTAGCTCTCCGCCCCCGGCTCAAAGAAAAACCCGCATAGTTCCCGTGGGATTTCCGGGATAAAACCTATCCTATGTGCCGGGGTAAAAAGTAGCCTATGTCCTTTCTCGGGTATCAAAATATCTCCATACCAAATTTCATGCAAATTGGTTCAGTAGTTTAGGCGTGATTGAGTAACAGACAGACAGACAGAGTTACTTTCGCATTTATAATATTAGTATGGATTTAAATCTTTCTAAAGTTTGATTGCTAGTTTGCTAAGGCACAAAACCACTGATATGATCCAATATTGCGTTATCAAAAACAATGCCCATACGCATCTTGTTTTATATTCTTTTTCGTAACCTGCACGTACCGACACTAATCTATCTACATGTTATCTAATAGAATTTCCCAGGTGTCAACTACCGCTTAGCTTTTTATCAGGACAACAAACAGTGAGGCTTCAGTACACATTGTGACATAGTTACCTAATTGGAACATGAAATTGCGATAACGAATGCATTTTGTAATTGACCTGTTTAGTGGTGATGTTTATCGTGGCATGTCTTGTTTGTGTTGGATGGTTGAGTATTGTATGCTATGGGATTATGAAGGGGTCGCTTGGTTATCAATTTTGACGTTATAAATCTGTTGAATTATAAATAACTGCTAGAGAATTATATATTTCGAGTCTTATGCACATTTTGGAAGGTTACCTACCAAAGAGCGAATCTCGTGACTTTTTATGAATATCGTAACAAGAGCAACGTCGCGCATTTTTACAAAAAAAAAGTTTTTATGCAAAGAACAGGCATTTAAAATGAATTATTTTGCATATTCTCTCGGCTGTGCAAAAACTTCGCAAACTTAATTCCGTCGAAAACCAACCATTCTTCGTTTGCGTAAAATATTATCGCATTAAAAAAGTAAATAACAATTTTACATCTAAAACACGAGTACGTTGAAATAACGGAAACGAAATAAAAGTTCGCGACGTCGGGTTTCCCGTAAAATGCTCCCGGAAAAGTTTAATTTACTTAAAATCTGTTTTACTCGATTTTTGGTGAGTTTAATTCGTAAAACTTTGGCTTGCTTAATAGGTGACAATTGATGTTACTTTTATTTTATTGCATTTAACTTTTAGACGAGCTAAAAAGTTATTTTATGATTAACGCTACATTTTCCAAGTTGTTTTAAACTGGAATCGCTTGCTGACAAAGTTGACCTTTACACTTTAACGTTTACCGTCTACCTTTCAATGCACGTATTGGGATGAAATATACATTTATAAAATCTGCACCGTACAACGAAAACAACGATATATTTATCATCGCGATACGTGGAAAATATTCTAAAATGTAAACGAAAAGGCGACCAGCTACGTATTCATATATAAATAAATGTATCTACCTACCTTTTTCTACCTTTATATACATACCTACCTATCACACATTTGGATTATCTACTATTGATTCGTGGATATTAAAACATCGTATTCCGTATAATACTGATACCTAAGACTGATACATATATATATTGTAAAAGTTATAAAGTCAAATATAGCTGTCATATTTATTAATAATTAATTTATAATTATTTTTGTTACAGGTAAGCCTTTCAACTATTAAAAACGCCCACAGATTAGGTAAGATTGACGTTTAAAATATAAAGTTGAACCGTCCAAAGATAAAAAGAGTCCTACGTAATTATAACCCCGTCATAATTAGCAATATTAAATTATATCTTAAATTAATTAAAAGCTATTAAAGGCGGTTAACTTTTTGCGTGATATAAGCTGTTGGGCGTTAGGCGGGTCCACACAGAGCGAGCAGCCTCGCGAAGCAATTACTGTGCGAAGCAGCTCGGTCGAGTAAAATAACGCCACTATCGCTTTCCTTCGTCAAGGCACGTCTACACTGACCGAGCTGCTTCGCGCAGTAATAGATTCGCGAGGCTGTTCGCTCTGTGTGGACCGGCTTATTGAAGATAGGGGCAGTGGGTCACTCTTTGAACCTGAAGGCGCCCTAGATCTGAATACAGCGTCTTTTCATTGCATGATAATCTTACCGCGTACGTGAATCGTACATTAAAGCAAAACATGTGGGTTTTTGCTTCAAACAAAATATAACCCAGATAGAAACTAGAGACTTTGTAATTATGTTTGTGACGCGTTTATTTGTTATTTTAATATTTTACAATTAGGTTTAAAGCTTTGATATGAACATGACATTAACATTAATGGATATTTTAGAGGGTTCTTTACGTTGTTAAATATTAATATTTAAGAATATTTTTTTTTTTGTGGTCTATTGTTAAGTACTTATAATATTTATTTTTGTAACAGTTTAATTTTATGTACCTTATTTGAAGAGTAAGCCAGTATGAAACACGAACATTTATTTGGAGAACTTTACCAATTCATTTATGAACATTAGCTAAAATCGGCATTAAAATGAACGGCGGCTAACTAATCCTAAACTTTGTACATACAACTGACAAACGGTATCCAATAAAATGGACTTTCATAATATTTACAACATCCCCACTAAATGTTTATTCGATCGTTGGATTTTTATAGGCCCTTCTGCTCGCAGTTTGTCAGGATATACTACAATCATTTTGACTTTACGATCATCCGAGCCGCCTTGAATTCAGAATAGCCTAACGTATTGAGATCTGGGAATATTGGTCGTGGGACTGATAGGCTAAATCGTTGAAAGTTCCGAAAACCTGGCAGATATAGAGGTTTTGGGCTCGAGCTTCTCACACCTAATACGTATACCGTTTTACTAAGCGTTTTATTTTCATTTTGCCTTTTGTCTTACTTTGAATGTTTTGCGTTAATCTTTTAAAGCAAGGAGGAGGCGGTCGGATTAACAATTAGATAATTTGTTAAGGATACCAAAATTATAGGTTGCGCGTCATTACGCTCGTTGTTAAATTAGTTGATTACAAGCGGTGTGTTTTGTAATTACATCTAATCCAGTGGAGCGGTTTGGTCATTTGATGATGTTTGTACAATTAACTATATTTATACAAACAGATATTTCCTCTTGATTGCAGCAAATATTCGACTCCAAATGGAAATGTCTTGGATCCACTAAGTTTGTTAACTACCTACCTATGCACCTACCAACTATAAAATTATATCAATAATGTTCTATATAAAGAAATCATAATGAGCATAACATTTAAAAGTATTCTTATTCGAATGATTTCGTATGTAATTGTTCCTTTGACCTTAATACCTAGATTGAATCAAAATCAATGTTTTAGGTATGCGGAGTTAGTTCGCAATTGAAAGTTTGTTTTCATTGTAAAACTGATAAAACTGTGTATGCGCCGTTCGACTTCATTCCGTTTTCGTATTAAACAATGCTAAATTTGTAACTATTGTTTTATAAAAGTTAAGTAAAATTTTAGTTGAAGAATGTAATGGTTTTCCCCTGAATCAATCTCATGAATTTCTTCTTCTGAGAAAAATCTTACAACTACAATAAATTTTTAAAATTGAGCCACATCATTTTCCATTAAAATATTTTCATATCCAGAATAACTTTTAATTTACAATGAGCGTGGACCATTAAAAATGTATTTTAGTATTCCATTATGCATTGCTTTTTATGTGTAAAAATATTTTAACTCCTCTTCATAATAATGGTTCTATTTTAAGCGTATTTTAAGTGTTATTGGTACAAATATCGCACACTTAATAATATTTGGGTTAATGTTTTGAAGTGTGGTTTGTTTAGAAATAGTTTGAAGAGTGTTAAAGTTTATCGTTGTGATTTATTCTCGTTGTGAAAGTAATAATAATATACATTTTATTTTAGGCAAATTATCGTTGCAATGTTTTTAGTTACGTAATGGAGGAAGCATTTGTACTGAGAATTTGGTTTTATTTTATGATTCATACTTTATGATTTAACGTTTGCTTGTGAAATGTTGAAATAAACAATTTCCATTGTGTATTTAAGAGAAGATGTTATTTACTAATTGCAACTACTGTTTAATAATCATTTGTGGTTAGAACGCACTAAGATTAAGAATACAGTTTGACCAATTATTATTGTTAATTTAAGTCTGTGTAAACCAATGACCTATTATACTAGGTGTAAACTGTATATATATGTCGTCGTCATCTGATTGAATCTGTTATTTGATCGAATGACTATCGCGTTCATATAATATATGAGTGAATATTTAAATCAATATATCGTACTATGCAATAAGATTATCTAGGATCGCGGGTTTGCCCACACGCAAGTAGCGGATGTACGTGAGCGGATATTGTTGTTCTTAGATTGAATGCAAAAGCTTTCAATTAAGTTTAAATCTATATGTGGGATTTGATAACTTGTAGCACGTAGTATAAAGGTAAATATAAAGCCCATAGGGCACATGCCACTAATCGCCATAAAACGTATGTAAATGTTCTTATAATACCTAATGATCTTTTAATTAACCTGTTTTGTTATTTTGGTTAAAGTTTCATTATAGGTATATATCTATATACATAGTAGGTAGTGATAAAGATAACTATATTTTCATACTAGCAGAAATATTCCAATTAATATTCTCATTAATATTACTTATTTTAAATATTATTAATAAGAAATTTAAGAAATTCCTATTTTATGTTTTTCAATCCCAAAGACAGTGTTATTATCATATTATGTGTTAGTAGTAGTGTTATATCATAGTATTATTATTTTGGTATTTATGTGTATGCATTGTTTTATTTATACAGTATGAAATCAGTCATCAGGTAAATACATCAACCCACGTAAGCTGCAACTCTATCTAGCAATATGCAACCGCATTTAACATACGATCAAATATTACAAAACTTTCTACATTTGGGAGCAAATTCTGTTCTACGTTGTATCTGTATCTCAAATGAAAATTGTTACTAATTTTCTAAACTTTTCCCAAGCATAATTTCGTATATATTGCACGGATTTGAAATATGACCGCCATGAATGCTTAAAAGGGTCTAATATATTATTATTGGCTTGCCTACGCGAAACTGATGGTTAAAGTCGTAAGTAATTCATACCCTCTCTATGTTTGGCTATTTTTATCTTCCGCTGCGGTGTGGAAGAGAATTCAAAGAAACGTCTCAAAGATTTTAAAGATATGACCAAAATGCTGAGGTTACTTCGTCAGTGAATATTAAGAAGTTCTTAAGTAACTTCTACTAGAATATAATGTAGTTTTATCCTTGCGATTACTTTAATTAATTATATTACACGCAAAATGAGTGATATTTAGTACTTACCTAATTAGTAATAAGTACCTCTACGTATCTGATTATTTTTGAAATTAAATGTGAAATTGTGAAAATATTATTTAAATTAAATGGTGTGCAAAATTCCGATTAATGTAATAATTTTAAACATTATGGATTAATCATAAATGCTTTCAGCCTTTCAGCCGCTTAAATTAAAATTAAATACTTTTAAAAACATTACATTAAAATGTAGTACTTAATGCTAGATTCTACGAAGAGAAGCTTATATAAATGTAATATTTATTACTTATTTTTCCTTAATTCCATATTTTTCTGACAATACTTAAAAAGAGGGTAACCCCGGAAAATCCGGGAAGATTAAACACGAGGGTAATGTCAGCTCGTTCTTTTTACGTCCTGCTAAAATAAACAATTACCGCTTTTGGTTATATTTATACAAGATTTATCTTGTAATTTTAAGAAATATGTATTCTTGTAAGTATGTTGGTGTATTTACTTACCTATTTCTTTACATTACAGTGACTACTCTTAAATACGAGGCTTTACATCTAACACCAGAATAAATAGTTTACATGAAAATAATAACATACAATAGGTAGTAGGTATTATTAAGAAGGAAAGAATTATCTATTTATCAGGAACAGTCCAACACACACACACAAACATGTATAGTGTTATAAATAAATAAAACAAGTGGAGGTATCAAAATTTTTTATGTCCGCGATTACGCTCTTTCAAAACGTTTGAAATATCAAAATAAAAATGTTGAATAAATCAATTTCATTCTGACCGCTTGTGAATGATACTTACTTATTGAATGTTTCAAATTAACGTGAAAAAAATGTATATTAGGAGCCGTTTTCGGGATTCGTATAACAATCGAGCGTCCCAAAAGAATAAAATTTCAAAGCAAATCACAAATCGGGGTCAATATGCAAAATCGCAATTAACCGCGCGAAAGTAAGATCTCATTACGGGATTTTTGTTCCATTTATAAAGCGGGTCAGACCATGTTTACCCGATATTTGGATCCTGAACGTTGTTTACATTGAAATGGGATTATTTGCTATTCGCGCTACCTTATCCCAATCAAGGATCGAACCTTTTTCAGCAATTTGTTTCAAGAAGTTTGTTTGTTACGGATTGTTTCTTGTCGAATCACGATAGCGGACTTGCTGATGTATAAGTTAAGTATCGTGTATGTGTTATTTATTCAACGTGTACTTCTAATAACAAGAATAATAAATGTTGTATAGCTGCTTTTGCAAATTGTATGAGACTTTTAGTACTTACAGTAGGCGCGCGATAATCCGGCGCTCGCCAATCCGGCACGCTCAGTAGTCCGGCACTTTGGGACTCAGAGAGCCCGCTCTATAATCCGGCATTTTACATAGCTGAATGCCGGATTACTGAACGAAAACGTCATAAATGATGAACCTAATATGTAATTTTAATACTTATTTAATTAATATTTTAATTAATTTATGTATTTTTTTTATAATAAATTCAACTTAGGTACCATTTTAAATATGAAGTCTTATTTCCTATACTAATTCGATAATCCGGCTTTTCCGACAATCCGGCATAGAGGAAAAATTGCCGGTGCCGGATTAGCAAGCGCCTACTGTACTTAGTCTGTAAGCTGGTAATGTATGTAATTTCTTGGTAAAGGCTGATAGTACTTATATGAAACATAGTAAGTATATAAATAGATTGTAACCTGGATAAGCAAATAGGGCTTATCCCGGTTCAACGCTTGTAATGCTAGGACGATGCCCTAGAAGGTACAATATAAAAGGAAGATAATTTCCTTTTACACTCATACTAAATCAAAGCAAATGTATATCATCGATCATTCAGTACTTTATTTTTAACACGCATTTACTAGCTTCACCGCTATGTAAGTAATAGACTTTTTTAGACTAGATTTCGACCGACTTTAAACAAGACAGATTTAATTAAAACTTTTTACCCTTAATCAAGGATAGGTGACAGTACAACAATTTCATGAGATGTTTTTTAGTTTATTTTTGAACTACATATTTTTTATTATTATAATATTAGAAGCAAAATTGTCTGTTCACTTAATGCCTTTTACCTTAATGGATATTGGTGCGGTTTTAGTCCTTACGAGATGTCTCCTAGAAAGGGTGAAGTGAACTTTGAACTTAAGTAAATGCAGGATATGCTTTTAAATTATATTATGGTTATATTGTATGGGATTTTATAGTAAAATTGGTAAGTAGAAATCA
Source organism: Colias eurytheme (assembly GCA_907164685.1). NCBI lineage: Eukaryota > Metazoa > Arthropoda > Insecta > Lepidoptera > Pieridae > Colias > Colias eurytheme. The sequence goes on along the minus strand of CAJQZN010010796.1, from coordinate 1,831 downwards.
TCATTTCAACCTGCACTCCTGAAGATATAAGTATTTTATTAGAATTTACAAGATTAATTTTGGTATTTTAGGGGTTCGAAAGGAAAGGCAGAATATTAATTATTGTTGAAAACAATAATAATTATTGTTGAAAATATAATTTCACAAGATTACTAATACAACTTTTAATGTACTTATTAATTATATTTCACTAATTATTCTGTATTTAATGTAAATCTTGTGTGTGTGCAATAAATAATTATCTATCTATCTATTAACCATGTTACAACTACAAATACCTATAAATAAAACAATACACACAAACAGTAATCTACGATTGTATTAATTAACAAACAATTAGGCGCGTCAATAGTCGTGTAAATTTAATTGATTTATAACACGTGTATCTAATAGGTCTAATGAGATAATCGCGTTAACTAATTGTCTCGATTTGCAACTTCACAAAATATTCAACGCATCGATTGTACGTAGCTGTGGGTGGGAGTTATTAATTAGCTATTATGAAGCAAACCAGTATAGAATCACGTGAACGTTTGAATATTCATCGTCCTTTTGATGTTGGAGTTAGCACGTTTCAGGATGAATTGCTCACATCGGGAAGGTATCACAATCCTACACTATGTACAAGATCGTCTTATAATTGCAAATGCCAATGTGTTTCCTTGAAAGGATATCAGCCTTCAATGGGGGTAGAAGACAATGTATGCTGCTTGGTAAGTAGATGCCACATGACGTAAAAGCATAATTTTGTGAAGCTGCTTCATTTTGTGAAGGAAACCTTCATGGAGCAAGGCAGACTCACCACATTATAACTGACTAGGCTACTAGGGTTTTTATTTCATAATATTTTATCCTAGTTTAAGGCCTACAGGAAGATACTAACTAAGCAAAATTAAACAGTTCAGATATCTGAATAAATAGGGAACACAAAGTTAATATTTACTTTGAGAAGTTTGCGTTTGGATTGCCGTATTCAAACATGAACTGTTATGTTTACAACTACTTAAATAATTTGCCGTAAGATATGTTTTAATACATAGGTAATAATATTATGAACAATGTTAAACAACCTTTAGTTAATTCTGTAGCAGTTTATTGAGTTGTTATGTATTGGCTACTTGTTATTTGAAACACATACAATGGCTTCGGTAATTGCCTTGATTCCATTGTATGTTAGTATTTTGTTTGCTTTGTTTTTATAGACGAACAATTGCTATTTATAGTATATGATGTTATATGTTTTGGTGATATAATTTAAGAAAACAATCAATTTAAATAATGTTCCGTATACTTAGTTAATTTTATACAATTCGTGTTTTTGTAATTTCTCTAAACTTATGAGAGAAAACGGTTATAGATTTAGAACACATGAAATTTATCGATACTTTTCGCATTTAAGAGATAGTGCAAATAATTTGAATTCAGTCTTTGCATAGATTTCAAACGAACGTTGGTACTTTAGCCTTTCATTAGAATATTGCAAACGGTTGCATGCGGTGTCACAAAGCGCTGATGTTAGATGAAAGAAATCTATTTAAAACGTTTTAGTTCTCTTGATTGGGGATGACTATTTTATTAGCAATCGCTATCTCAAACGATATGGGGATTCGTTTTTATTGTAGATTTCTACATAGATGTAAAAGATGTGTTTGAATGGCTGACTGAATTTATGATTTTTGATTTGTTGGATTTAGGTATGATTACTTGGATTAGGATACGAGCTGTATATAATATCACTCAACATTGGTGACCCCCGACAAAGAACATCAAGAAATTCTAATACAATTAAATATTATTTTGAAGACGAAGATTTATTAGAAGAATTTAAATT
>CAJQZN010010790.1:0-15065 GCA_907164685.1 Colias eurytheme | reverse complement strand
GCATAATGCTATTACTTGATTGGGAGGAAAGTTAAATACGGTAAATTCTTTAATACTGAATATCGATGAAAACAGGTCAGTCAATACAAAATAGTTAAATGTTTTTGAACGTTTTGATGTGACAGAAAAAAATGCTTTATCTGTATATTTTTAAATTACTTCTAATAAATAACTAATCTCCTAAATAATTTTTATGTTTAGAAATTACCTATTTTATTCATTGTTATATTTTTAAATCGCGAAATTCACAGAGGCTACTTTGTAGTAACGAATCAACTAATTGAGATTTTTTTTTATTACTATAGAATAACTAGGTATTAAAACAAACTAATTTAATGACTACAACCCTTTCACTTGCTTATAATTTACCTGATACAATGTATTAATACTTTTTTGTATTTTTTCATACTTTATCAATTTAACAACCAGATAAGATAAACATAACATACCCAGTAGCCATAAAACTGGCCCAACTATATCGTTTGCCAAATTCTATAACAAAAATGTATAGTTCTTTTCGTATTTTTCTACAATGCGTATTTAGTGAGCCAAGATAATAAAGTAAGATATAAAATATGGCCGAGAATGTAGGAAGGGTCAACGTAATTGTTACGTGATATTTTTACCGCCACGCTGTTATATTTCAAATTTATTAGATAACATGATACTTTAAGAGAAGATTTATGTTTTCACTTTAAAAGTCTCATAAGTTTGTGTGATATTCAATGACTTTGTGCACAGCAATGCTTTATTTCAATAAATTTTCTTTATTAAGTGTGATAAGCGTGATTATATAGGTACTTAAAATAAAAATAACATAATTAATAACAATGCATAACATTAAACACACCATAATATTTGTGTATAAATTTTCAAGAAAAATTGAAAGGTTATGTACCAGGGAGACACTTTACTCTTTGAAAACAAAAACAACAATACATCCAATGTGTTTTAATCAATATAAAAGTGCTAATCAACCTAAGAGCTTTCGATCCATGAACCGCAAATTGTAAAAGCTAATTGATCGTCCGAAACACGTCATAACAAAGATCACGATAATATTAGGTATAGCACCATTAAACGTATCACTGGATAGTTACATGTGTCATGTTGTTAATGTGTAATTATTAGCCAATAAAAAGCAAATTAGCATTGCATTTAGTGGGATATCGAATCCCTTTAACGGCCCGGAGTCCATATAGCGCTTTGGACGCGGTCCAAATATTCGGATGTAATTTTATAAGTGGTTATCGAGCTGTGCTTTGTGAGATAACAATTCGTTAGCGATATATGAGCCTTGTTAATAATCTGGTATATTTTATCATGCATGTCTCTAACAAATTCCTATTTATTGATATACTAGGTACTGTGTCTAGCTATATATTATTGGCACTTAGGAACGCAGTTTAGTAATGAACGTAGTGGATGGCTGCGTAACGAAAACGTACCAGTATTAAAAGTTCTCAAAGCCAGTATATTTTTCAAATTAAGCCGGATTTCTCTAAAAAGATGTCCCAAATTACGCCAAAGATGCTCTTCATAGTTCCTGCTTCGTTATTTAAGAACAAAGAGAAATATATATTTTATCTTGGCCGTTGTAGTAAAACAAAAGTTTTAATTGTGTTAACAGACGCGGATAAATCATATTATTTTGCATCAAGAAAACTTTAAGAGATTAATGCACCGAATACGGAAGTTATGCTTCACTGTTAAAGTTACTTTAGGCAACAACTTTTGTCATGTCATTTTTCTACATATCCTCTTTATAATGATTTAATAGTAAGATTTTTTGTATGTATGTATATTATATTAAACTAGATATAATTTCAAACTAATAATGTAGTAGGTACCTGATGAAGTACGAGTGCCAGAGATATACTCGGACAGAACCGTAGCAACCAACTAGTTTGCTATATTTTGATATAAAATTGTATTCCTTCATATTGCCATACTAGAATAGTATTATATTATTTGTGATATTGCCAAGCAAACTTATTTTCATATTATTTTTCTCACTACATCCTTTACTTCACAATGCTTTCGAATCACCATATTCAATGTGGATATTTCAGTGAGCATCACAACTCACAATGAACGTTAAAAAGTCATTTAGATAATATATTTTCCATAAAATTTTTCAGTGTATTTTATTTCTCATTTTCTCTATCCGGTTAATTCTTTTATGAGAGTGACAATGCGTTTATTTTAAATTACGTCTCTCGAGACAATTTTTGCTAAGTATACAGAATGATTTAATATTTGAGGTACAAACAAATATTATAACATTTTAAATTAGTAATTACAAAAGTGTACCTATATAGTCAACAGCTATAGACATAGAGAATAGACAGTTAATATGAAATATTTATGTGATCACAATGATTAAAAATCTATCCATAATCATGCTGAGTAAATTAAAATATGAAACCGTAGGTAACATAAGTTTGGTTTTCTACATTTCTATCTAAAATTTTCTATAGCTACTATGTCTTAAATGTCATAAATTATCACCTTTTAATGAACATAATATAAATCAATCCTCCATTGAACATGTACTGCGTTGTAAAAAGTATTCTACACATATGTAAAATCGTCTTCAACGACATAATATATATTAACCCTATTCCCATACCTACTGTTATATGCTCTTTCTTGCGAATGTGTTGCAGGAAATCCGTCACCTTGCTTCTTTTTGTTCGTTCAAAGCATCCTTTACTAATTGCACCAAGTACTTAGACTTAAAAGTACGTACTATAATAAATCTTCAAGTTTGTATCCGCATTCTAAGCCAGTAGAAAGAATAAGGACTCGTTAGCTCCGGGTGCTTTTAATCTAAAACTTATTAGTATGCAAAATAGCCTTCAATAAATAATGGATGATTAATTATATTATTTTATTTTTATAAGTCTTGCTATTAAGTAATTATTCTTTTTCTGTTCTCGTCCCGCCAATTAGTGATCTTTTTGCTTGTTTACCTTTTACCGTGGTTGCCTGGAAGAGATCACTATTAAGTGATAAGGCCGCCAAAATAGTTGTACTCAGTTCTATGTGTATTGTGTAAGTAGTTCTAAGGTTTCTGTACAATTATTAAAGTGTTAAATAAATAAATAAATAAATAAGTCGAGCAATGTCAATAAATGGATAAATAACGTCACTAATTTTACTCACAATTTTGGAATATATATAGATATATTCCAAAACACAGCACAACGGAGCACAGCTAGTGATAGCAATAGCTGTGCTCCGTGGTTTTACCCGCAGTGCTCCGCTCCCATTGGTCTTAGCGTGATGATATAATATATCATATAGCGTATAGCCTTCCTCGATAAATGGGTTATCTTACACCGAAAGAATTTTTCAAATCGGACCAGGTTCCTGGATTAGCGCGTTCAAACAAACAAACAAACCAACAAACTCTTCAGCTTTATAATATTAAATTAAATAATAATAACATAGATTATCTGCACATATAAAAAACTCATGTCAAAAATACTATATTATCAAGTAGAAATATATACTATATATGGGACCCATTTAACATCACCCGTGTGAGAAATGACCCTTCTCTGTAAAATCGGTCGATTCATGACGCTTCCAAAATTGCCGATTACTTTGAGTCCACGCCGGTGGATACGCAAGATTAGGTATCCCAAAACTAATGTCCTCTTTTACCAATTTATATTTGAGGAATGACACTTTCAATTTCATCTATATGTTTATAGACAATAGGCCTCTTACTATTTTAATCTTTTATTTGTGAAGATACATAATATAATTTATTTTTATATCGTAGATTATGTTCTGGTGTTAAACGTCTTGTTTATCTTAAATTGTAATTACGCGACGCTTAAATGAAATAAATCTACACGAAATTATTACCCTCGTACTAACATATTACTTATTAAACTTACAAATTACACTGTTGCTGCTTTCAGCAACAACAACAATATAAAATACGGTTTTACCAATACAATTTTATATTTTACTAGCTTCCGCCCACGACTTTGTACGTGCATCCCCGTTTTTCCCCGTTTCCGCAAGAATTTCGGGAAATCCTTTCTTAGCGGATGCCTACGTCCTAACATCTACCTGCATGCCAAATTTCAGCCCGATACGTTCAGTGGTTTGGGCTGTGCGTTGATAGATCACTATATCAGTCATCTTTGAGTTTTATATACAAAATAATGACTAAGGTATATTTATCTTTATATTAAGATAAATATACCTTAGTCATTATTAAAGGATAAATATAATTCATGTCTCAATGGCTATATTAAGTAATTTCTTTAAATCAATGAAAATCATCAATTTACCACTTACTACTACTTACTTAGTTACTTCTAGGCCTACAATTTGTTGCATATACACGACTAAAGGTAGCTAAGAGTCGAGTGTATTATTCTTTTATTACCCATAAATACGTTGAAATGACCGTCGTGCCCTTCAGCCCTTGCGACAAAGAATAGCCCATTCTGATCTCGAATAAAACGTGCTCTTTCACGAATCCCATTTACATAATGTTTTTCCGTTCCGCCACAATAATGCCCGGGGCCTGAGATTACTTTGAGGTAGTCAAATATTTGCTTATTAGTTGCTCAAAGTTATTGATGAGTTGATGCGAAAAGAGACATTTGTTCGGACATGTCAATTAAAGATTTGAAAGCTTGAAGCGTTTTCAATTCAAACTTCTTTAGGCGCGTTGAAAGTCAATTTCAAGATCGCCTCATGCATATACCGTCACGTCATGGAGTAAGGAGTATTTTGGTATCTTTGAATCTAGCGCAAGAAGTTTCACTTCTGACACGTGTGCACGGCACACATGCTCTTTTTTACATAAAACTTTAAGATGTCATAAGTGTGTGTGTGTAAATAATTGCCATTCTGTAGACTTTGGGCAAATTATAATCAATCGAAAACCAAATGCCAACCATATTTTATGTTTTGCTCCAATGAATCGTGATAAACGTTATCTAAAGATATCTGTCGTCCTATGCAAATAAATACTACTGGATAAAATTTATTACTGACATAGTAAAAACGGTAATCCAGATAAATAAATTATATCCCAGTATTTTCCTATTCTTTTACGAGACGAGGCAGAATCTACCTCCAATATGCTAATTTCTACGTAGAGTAACTTTTCTTAAACAAACTTTATTTATTCACATTTCTATAAAAAGAAATAGATTCAGACCCAACTTCGTGTCTCACGTTCCTTATGTTTTTGTCTCTCGACGTTTAAAGTTTCTCTGGACTACGACAAACATTTTAAAACCAAATTGGTCCAGCCATTCTCGAGTTTAAGTGAGACTAAGTAACAGTTATTCATTTTTACATTATATTATATAGATTATAACATTGTTACATAAATGTACATTTATATACATACCTCGTTGTTATTAATTAATCTTGTTATAAAATTGAAACGATTCGAGCAGATAATGAATCTTCAGCAAATAAGTTTCAAGTAAACAGTGGATGCTAATTAATAATGTGTCAAATAGAATATTGTTCCCTTATTATTTTCCACATTTCTCATATTACGCAACCCCGCATCCCGGTTTTTGCGAGATACATTAATCAAAGTCAACCAGTTAAATAGATATCTAAGGAAATGATATATGAAGTAAAACCTAAGTGTTAAATGAGACTGGACATTGTCTAGAATATGTTATGTGTGTTTTTCTTCGTTTGAAGAAAAACACACATAACATATCTTATATCTAACTAAATCTTATATATAAAAATGAATCGCAAAATGTGTTGGTAAGCGCATAACTCGAGAACGGCTGAACCGATTTCGATAATTATTTTTTTATTATATTCCTTGAAGTACGAGGATGGTTCTTATGTAGAGAAAACGTAAACATGTACCACGGGCAAAGCCGGGGCGGACCGCTAGTATTATTATAAAAATAATGATACTACTTATCTACTTCATTCGTTTATATTTTGCTCTATATAAATGTACAATATATACTATCGATTAATTTAGTTATCTATAAGAAATTGAAATATGTATTAATATATATTTTTCTATTCTTTATAAATTTATAAATTTATAATTGAAATATGATTATGTTATGACTATCCTCCTATTTAACTTTATTTTAGTTCTTTTGAACAACCATAAACAAATAATATGTTCAGGCTTTCAGAAGTAGGTAATTGTGTGAATACGGAAGAGATTCCAAAAACAATGCACCCATTTGGACAGTCGTATAAAAATGGTACACGGATGTTGTATAAAGTCCCCCTTACCAAGGGACATGAATCTTCACTTAATTTTATCAAAGGGGTATTCATTATTTCTAAGGGACAACTTTTATGCGTAGTAGATTCCGAATTTTCCGTTACTTAGAAAATAATACTTTATCCGTGATTAACGGACCAAACATTTAATTGAATGAGTTATATATTTTAAAAGCAAAATAAGTTATGTTTTTAGATTGCTTTATTTATTAAGGTTTTACATAATTACAATTTTGTTTTCCTTAATATAATCTGTAGATCTTTGTGTGTAGTTCTCGGAGCAATTAACTAGCCTGGAGGAGTAACAATTAATTGAACAATAACGCACTAGTTTGGCCTTTTTAGCTTATGGCAAAATGTCATGCGAAAAAAGAGGACAGATATATGTCAGTTCGACAGTTTGAAATGACATGTAGCCTTCATGTAGCCATTTCAATTTGTTTTGATCACCAGTCTGGTGATCATCGCTTGGTTATTTTAATTATTTTGTTTGAAGTGAAAAACGAGTGTTTTAGTTTAATTTGTTATTTTATGAAAAGACAATTGACTAAAGATAACATGGCTTGTGTTGCTTACGGCTGTAAAAGCCGTAGTAATGTGAAATCGGACGAAGATAGAAATTTGTCATTTCACAGGTTAGTGATTTTGATCAATTTTTGGCTAATTGTATTATAAATCAGTGAGTTTACGTTATTTTCTAAATCATCTATGTTTTATCTACCCTTGATCATTGAAATGAAATCATAATTAGCTTATTTTTGAGAGAAAATGCAAAATATTACTTCCATAGTGTTGTGCAATTATCGATACTTGAGTAGGAACGAAGTACTTCATTGATAATGACTGCTTTAGGTTAGGAGAAAAAAAAAGGTATTCAAGTATGGATTTTATTGTTATTTGCAGGTTTCTGGCTTGAGAACAATTAAAAAATATTTGGGTTAAAGCTATAGCACAGGGAAAATTGGAAGCCTTCAAAACATTCTCGGCCTTGTTCAAATCATTTCGAATCAGACGGGAAGAAAAGTAAAGTGCTTTGCAGAGATGCTGTTCCACAAGTTTAAGGTGGCATCTATTTTAAATAATAAATATTGTAATTTGGTAATTAAGTATCGAAATAAAATGTACAAAAAATAAATATTTATTTGTTTTATTTGAAGCAATTTATTTTAAACGGAGGAATGTGTTATTTTCCCGCGGTAAATTGTAACCTATATGTTATTCTGATGTTTAAACTATAGGTATAATTGTAAAGTTCCATAAAAACTCATTCAGTAGTTTTTACGTGAAGGAGTATCAAATGTCCATTCTTATATATTTTTGCTTTTATAATATTAGTAGGATACGACAATTGATTTTTAAAAAGATCAACGAGGGTGGAAGTCAGATTCGTGCACGAAGGTTTCCGTATAATTCTATGAATGAATCTATGAAAACAGGAAAAAATACGTACCTTTTTACGAAACCATAAAAACAACCTAAACCGAAATACCTAATAATATTTTTTTATAAATACCACTACCATACAATGCAAGGCAGTCAATAAGCATCGCAAATGAATAATTCCAAATTAAACGAATCTTAAAATTTGGAATTACCTATCCATAATCCAAAATTAAACGAATCTTAAATTATCTTCAAGCAATTTTATAACTTAATTTTTTTATTTATCGATATTTTAGTATTCGATAAAGTGGCAAGCACTACCTTTTTAGAACAAAAAGTGGCTACATGTGGATTTGAATGCCAAGCAGATAACAGTGTGTTGTCTCTTTCTATCGCATTAATTAGGGTATTGAATAAAAGAGAGCCACTATATAAGAAACGTTCAATTAATTGTTACTTCTCCAGGCTTGTTAATTGCTCCGAGGTGTAGTTACACCTACACTATTTGCATTTCTATAAACAACCGTAAATTTTTATTATATCTACTTGAAAAATTAACATGTATTAAACATAGAAACTACATACTGAGAGAAAATATATTATACTTAGAGCACTTACATAAATAAATATTCTTTATTATAAAGAAATAAAGGTTATTTATATAAAATCAAGCTTTAAGTAAGTTGAGAACTTTCTTCCCACTTATCGAGAACGCGAATCGTTTTTTTAAACATTTGCTATAAGAAAGTTTTATTCCGTGCACTATTTTCTTTGTTTTACAGTCTACAAAAGATTGTATTTTCTAAGCATGTTAGTTTATTTTTAATCAGTTTCTAAATAAGATAAAACTTTCCTACTGTTTACTTTCTTCAGACAATTTCGCTTCTGGAAGTATTTAAAAATATATAAACGCTGGTTATTTCTACATTTCGGTTCTTTCTATATTTAAGATAATTGGTTCATTTCACATAACAAATTAACAACATAATATAATGGTGTATTATAGCAGGATGAAGTTCATACGCCCACTAAATTGCTATTCACATAATAATAAATATCAGACTAAAAATAGATTGGTATCAATTACCAAATACATGGGCTAATAAATATTTTTTCGATAAATTTGTATCCAAAATAGCAGATTTTTTCTAGCGATAGATACAAGATAATATTAGTTAAACAATCAATAACACTCGTATTTTACTTGTTTACTGTAAGTATAGCCTCGAGACTATTTAATTAAGTTTATAACATACCGCGTAAGCAAATTTATTCTGTTTACGTAAAAAGTGTTTACCTGAAATGTTAATACCATCAGGTCTAGAGAGTGTGAACCTAAGTTTAATAATTTGTAAACATCGCCGTACATACGGTAAACCCAGCTAACCTTGTTCAAGCTAAGAGGCTGGGAAAAACTTTAATCTTAAACAATATTTGCTTCAAATTTTGCTCACAATATTTTTACGCAAAATATGCAGAGAACATGATAGCAATTATATAACGGTGCGTGGCGAAAATTTGATTTTTACGTCATCCTTTTTTAGATAAAGATTTTACACTGGAACTATAACTCCATTGATTTTATTGTCATACTCAGGTATATTTTCTACCATCGTATGATATGCAATGAATTCCTTATAATGATATAAATGAAATACTATGATATAAAATGCACCTCCAATTTCACATTAATTCTATTATTATATTGGCCAAGATAATAACAAATCAAAATCAAAATCAAATCAAAAATATTTATTCTGTAACAAATAGTATTACAATTTAACAGTCATTGAGACATCCTTTTAAGGCGAAATGAGACCCAAAACAGACGTTTCGAGCGCACGGAGAAATAATTTTTTTCTTCAAAAACTTTGAATTTGATTTTTTTTATTTATCGATTTATTTAATTGAAGAGTTTGTTTAGTGACGTTTGGGAACCGAAACACGATTGACAAAATTTGCCTCGATAGAAAAACGTTGTGAAGTTGGCCAAAAATTAAACGGAGAATCAATTTCATTTGGACAATAGTAAAGTAATATCAATGAAATTTTATCCACATCCACTTCTATTCAATTCTTGAGGGACGTACGGGATTAGATTTTTCAATTAATACATCAGTAATTTAAAAAAAATATATTTATAAACTATGAGCAAAAAATTGCGCACAGGCCGGTCGCTTCCGCCGTTCCGCCTCCTGTTAGTCGACGCCAACGCGTCTTAGAGAGCAGTCCTGTACAACTTTTTCGCGCGGTGCCGTTGTCTACTCGCATACGTGATTTAGTGTTAGTGTTACTAAAGTTTTTCATAAACATGGTGAATTTTGGTGGCCAAAACATTGATGGTGAGAACATTAGGAAGAAAATGTTGCGAAGGCAGATGAAGAAACTACAGTTATTGAATCTAAATAGGTAAGTTTAATGTTTATCATGCTTATTTATTTTTATTATGTCTTTCGGTCGCTACAAGTCTAAAGATTTCAACTTCAAATATTTTGATTACTAGGTATATGTTTACAAGTCTAAATTGAGAAACGCATAAATGAAAATCTGATAGTTATTTTTATTTGTAATAAGTAATATTATTTTAGTCATATTTTGAGATTTCATTACCTATTTATGATTTTTGTATTAGTACATATATGTTTACAAAGTCTGAATTTAGCAACGCACAAATCAAAATTTTATAATTTTATGCACTCTGTCTTTATTTTTATTTATAATTTTATTATTGGTATAAATAGGTAATGTTTTAGTTGTTTTTTTGAGATTTCATTTTAATATAATTCCAATAAATATACTACTGATTTGTGTATGTATGTTTATTTCTAATAGCAAAGCGCGACCACGAAAAATCCGATGTGCAGCTTGCAAGCCAGGATGCAATAAAGACACGTTGGTCTTTTAGACCAACCATGATTACCAGAAACTGATGTGGATCTTCAGACAGTTTCACATAGTACTTTTTTGTGTAAGTTTATACTTATGTCATTTATTTATAAGTCATAAGATTGAAGATAGTGGAATATATATAAATTTAATTAAAGTGGAATATTTCAGACTAGTGTAAGTTATCACTGACGGGTAGGTAATTACCAGTGAGATCAGAAACAATTTTTATTTCAACCCTATTGCGTATAACTTTTTGTTTTTTTTTTATGGTATTATAACTATTGTTGAGGTCTTTCACTGCACCGGTAATTTTAATTTTTTTACTTATTAGATATCATGCTATTTTAGGCTTATTGCTGATCTACTAACAATTCTATACACATGTGAGCAATCCCAAGACAAGGATTAGATAAAGGATATTTATTTATACATATATCAATTCGAATGAATGTATGTATGAGTAATTTTTTAATTTGTTTGTATGAATACTATTTGCATATTATGCATAAGCATAATGACTTATAAATTTTATATAAAAAATATTTGAAAAATTTGTAGTTATGTAACTATGATGCCGACTTTTTTACGAGATAGGACAATAGAGCGATAAACGAACGGACACAGCTGCGAAATTTTTTACTAATTGTTAGAATAATTGCGGTCAACCGTAAAATTTTGCAAACAAAAGAACGATTTTCTCAGAAAGTTTGCTATGTATGACGCCGACAATCGAGTTTATTACGGGCTAGGATAATAAAGCGACAAAGGAACGTACACAGCTGTGCAATTTTTTCTAGTTTTGATGACAGTATCTTTATAATAATCGTGGTATTATAAGAGGTATTATCAATTAATTGTTCTCCTATTATAACTTATTATGGTTGTTTCAGCACCTCAATGTACAAGGATAGCTCAAAGTAACGGGCAAGAGACATATTTATTTACGGAACAAGGAGAAGAAGTCGTATCAAGAAGATAAACATTGGAACAATAAAATGGTAACAAAACCAGCATTCGAAAATATCTGATGTTAAGTATATCAAAATGTCGGATATATTTATTCAAAAATAATCAAAATTGTAAATAATATTTTTTTGTCTATTATTGTTTTTTTTTTCAATAAATATGATATAAAAACAAAAACCCGTTTTTTAAATCTTTTAAAACCGATAATAATGTAAAAAAAAAACAAACGTAAATAGCATTATTCTATTATGTATTTTTATTATCATACTAGCGGTCCGCCCCGGCTTCGCCCGTGGTACATGTTTACGTTTTCTCTACATAAGAACCATCCTCGTACTTGAAGGAATATAGTAAAAAAAAAGAATTATCGAAATCGGTTCAGCCGTTCTCGAGCTATGCGCTTACCAACACATTTTGCGATTCATTTTTATATATAAAGATTGTACGTAAAGTCCCCATGTCGAAAACCTATAAAATTTGTTTACAAAGATTTGCAAATAAGCTAGTAACGTAGGTAGCGACAATTCTAACAATAACAAATAATTACATCATAAAATAATTTAGTCACAAGCTCATTTTTTGTAACCAGATTTGTACCAATTAAAAATCGACCTTCGTGCAAAGGAACAAAGGTCGATTTTTCTACTTCGATGGGCCCGGCAACGAAAAGACGTTGCCGGACCGCTTTACTCAGCTTTAACCGCGCGAATATAAGAATATAAGTAAAGTTCATTGAACCTCCGTTAGTTCCGTATGTTTCCGTCATCTATTCAGTTGTGTGGCGTGGCGAGGGGATTTTTGTGAAGCGTCCCGCGCGCTCTTATGCTCCACCCAGGGGGCGTAGCCCAAAAGGTGCACAAGCATGATTGTATGTCGCCTTAAGCAATTAAATGCTTGTGTTAGGACATCTCGCTCTTCCGACAGTACATTATGCTTAAGTGTTACACGAATAACATTTTCTTATATAAAGAGAAATATGTAAAATTTATTTAGATATATGTATTATAGGGAACAGAACGAGTGTATATTTTGTGTGTGTGTGTGTGTGTGTGAGTGAGTGTGTGAATGTGCGTGTGTGTTTGTGAGAGAGTGTGTATATTATATAATATGTTGCTTTTTTTTTAATTTATTTTATTTAATTTTAATAAGTCTTCTATTTCCTCATAATTTTTATTTTTTAACCATTTAATTAGTTGCAATTTACACTCCTTCGCTGTTTTAGGGTATATATTTAAGGCTTTATTTATTAAGTTGTACAGGCAAGAAGATTGTTTAGCCTGTTGTCTTCGAGCATATGCGGTTTTAACAAGTACATTGGGAACCACACATGTTTTCCTCCTCCTATTATCAACTTTAGGATCATATTTTAAACTTTTGTGTTGTTTCAGAACAATATTTAATACGTAAAGCTTTCGAACTGTAAGAACATCACACACTGAATATAATTCTTGAGTCGGAAATCTATAAGGTTTAAAATGGATAACCTTAAGTAAAGATCTTTGTGCCCTCTCAAGATCTAGAAATTTTGTTTTGGTAGCCCCTCCCCATACCGTAATACAATCTGTAAGCACCGATTGAACAAGTGACACATATACAATTTTCAGCAAATCTGTAGTTGCGACATGTCTTAGGGTCTTGAAGAACCATACAAACTTTCTAGTCCTTGTCATTGACCGTGGTATGCAAATAATTTAAGCTAGTTTTGTTTTGCACGCCGTACTTATGATGTCGCTGGGTACATATTATATCTATTGGAAACATGGATATTTGGAATGCGCAGTTTTTTAGTTGTTTGTTTTTTTACAACGTTACCTACGTTGTTAAAAAAACCTCGACACGTCTTTGTAATATTTTTGCTTACTCAATGACTTAATAGTATAAAAAGTCTATTCAGCTATAGAGAAACTGCAAAAACTTGTTCAATGAACCGTTGTCTCGAAAGGCTTGCAAGGACATTTTCATAAAATATATGATACCCTTTTCAACTTTAACCGTGACATTTTGACTTGTATTTCTAATATATTGTCGTTATGACGTTCTGAATATTCAAATATTGTAATCCCTGACCCTATAAAATGTGTGGGAGGGTTTTCAAAGGCACTTTAAGGGCGGTACTCAGCTTAAATTACATTCTTGTAGGTAAATTTAACGTTATAAATGGAATTGATCATTAATGTCGTTAAAATGTTCAGTAAATACAACTCATCTACTGCTAGTTATGTTATCTTACCTTGGGACTTTAAAGAGGTTGATGCTTAATGACTAATTATGTCTATCTTATCATTTCAGCGGGCACCGGAAGAACCCTTGCTGCGCCTCAGTCAGAAGAAATAGAGCAAGTATCGAGCCTCGAAACTGAACGTTATGCTGAAAGACAGCCTAGAGCTATGTATTTCACGAAAACACCACAACTAACTACTACAAAACCGCCAGAGAACGTAACTCAAAAGGAAATACCAAAAATTTCTGTAGCGCCAAATGTGTCTTCGACAACAGACGCCGTCCAAATACAGTGGACTCCAGTGAACATCACAGACAACACAACGTTTGAAATCAATCCCAGTGTAAACGCAACTGCAGGAACATTCACGAACGTGACAGAAGCGCAGAACGCGACATTTCCATCCAAAAAGCGGAATTTGACGAGACCAGACTACATAAAAGATGGTATTGCTTTAGAGGGTTTGTTGGAGAGTCGGATAGTGACGGAAAAGCCGTTGTCCTTAGAAACGGCGTTCTTGCAGACGAGGATACCGCCGAATATAGAATCTTCTAGAAGGGTTATAGATCCCGGCGAAGGTGGGATGGATACGGGAGCGATAGCTGGCATATCGTTTGCCGCTCTGGTCTTAGCGGCATTGGCTGGGAGCACTGCGTTCATTCTATACAGGAGACGGTATCTGAACAAACCTCAGACGTTGAACGATAAATGTTCTAACCCTGACTCGAGTGGATATCTAGACGATAGCACTATAAGAGTAAGTAACTTTGTTTATAAACCAATTAATATATATAGCGTGATAGATAGATTGGTGATTTATTGGTTGAATGCACTGCACTTGAGTTGTGTACTCAATAAATAGTTTGAAGGCAGAAGAAGATAGTCCTTTAGATAATATACTATGCAGCACTATATTTGTTTATTAATATCTATATTTGAAGAATCATTTTTAAAGAAATCTAATTTGAATCTTTTAACTTAAATGAAAACAATATCAATTTTAAACTGTTAGCTAATTCCCATTCATCTGGGAATTTTATTAATCTTATATATAAAAATGAATCGCAAAATGTGTTGGTAAGCGCATAACTCGAGAACGGCTGAACCGATTTCGATAATTCTTTTTTTATTATATTCCTTGAAGTACGAGGATGGTTTTTAATTTTTATGTAGAGAAAACGTAAATATGTAGGTACCACGGGCGAAGCCGGGGCGGACCGCTAGTGTTAAATAAATACCAAATGCCCCTATTTTTTTTTTAATATATTTAAGCTTTAATAACCAGAACATTTACCACTTAAATTTTATTTTCCAGGACAATTCAGAGGAAATGTACAGCCTGGACAACGACTCG
>CAJQZN010010786.1:0-16622 GCA_907164685.1 Colias eurytheme | reverse complement strand
CGCAATACTTTCACAAAGAACTAACTCACAATAAGTTCTACACGTGGTTCTAGTTCCTTTGCGATTCATATCAGGAAAGGAAAGTATTTATTATTAGTAAAGAATACGACCGCATAAGGCATCGTTCTTTTATAGTTTGCCTGCAATTTGTTTCCTCTTACTGAGCGAGCCTAGAGCTATAAAGTTTCATCATTGGAGACTACTAATTACGTATTTAAGAGACTGCATTTGTGAGACATTTACGAGCAATTATTTACAACGTGCAATCTTAATATTTAGGCAGGCTTTTATGAAAAATATTTCAGTAGTTTATTTGAATAACTGATATTATGATTGAATATACCTATCTCATGATTCAATTTCTTAAAGTAATTTAGAAAAGATGGAGTCTTACTGTAGTTCGAAAGAGTATTTAAAACTAAAATTTGATATTGATTGGAAGGGTTGAAATTAAAGTAAATAAAGGTTTACAGTTCTAACGGAATCATCACTGAAAATTGATCACTGTGATATCTGCTGAGTTTGCAATTTCAGCTGAAGCAAATTGGTCGGTGTAACGTTATATGCGCAATGTTCACGAATGTTACCCGGCTCTGCTTATACAGACCAAATGTGTAGTGGAATTACAAGCATTTTGCCGTGTTTCAGTTAAACAAACTATATCGTGTGTCCATGAGGAATGAAACTAAAGTATCCGAAATAGTACTTAACGCTGCGATGTAGGTATGCAAAATGGTGAAAGCATATGCGAAAGGTAATTAAGTTGATTGAATGAATCTGATACACGTAAAATATTTTATGTCTAAAACTTCAAGTTACTTATAATCTATATTCCTCTTAATTATAATATATTATAAATCTATTCGAACTCGATAGAAAAAGGATGATAAGGAGCATGTCAGGAGCACTTCGTTAATAGATACGATGCTGACAGCACAAATAATAAATATATACGTGAAAAACGTGAAATATAGTGTAAGTACTCTCAAAATATTGAAATACGAATATTTATAGATGTAAAGAATTTTATTGAATTATTACACAAAACAATAAAGTTTCAATACAAAATTTTCCAAATAAATCGTTCGGAATAACTACATACTTCAGTAATTGACATTCTTGATAGTAGTGGATTGAGTGGATAAAATCCACAATAAAATCAATTACTTAATGTAGAGCGCCTACTTTGTGGAACAAAACCAAGTTTTCCGAATACGTTGCAAGAGTTAGTCACTTAAATGGCACTTATAATTGAATCTCGTCCAATTTACGGCAATACGTACCCACTATCCATTGATAAAACAGCAGTCTGCATGTAATAGAAATTTCTCGATCGAATGGATCTTAATAGGGTCGGAGTGATCTCTTACAAGGGTATGTTCCTAGCCAATATTATCAGCCATAAATTGAGTAGGTATGTCATTTTTTATGTGAAAACGGAACCCTCAGTAAATAAATAAGATAGTTATCTAAATTTAACCTATATCATTAAAAAAAATATTTGTAAAGATAATTTAATTAAATAGGTTCGCACTGTTAGTTTGTTGCGTATTGTGTTTAAAAAAAAAACACACAAGTATAATAAAATTGATTTATTTTCCACAACACAACTTTTAATTCACTATATATAATTTATTTTATATAATTCTAGTGAATTATATAGTTATAATTCACACATAGAAATACCACTTATAGAATAGGGATTCGTCCCCTGCACCCCGCGCGGTACTGGTGCTCCTCTCAGGCTAAGCCGGTAGATCAGATCCTCCGTAGCTTAGGTGGTTATGCGACCATTAAGAGAGAAGCCCGTAAACTAAAAAATCAATGCATCATATACATACAATATTGCTGACACTGCGATATAGGCCGGTGGGGTTTATAGCCCAAGTCAGCAATATTGGACGGTGTAACAGCACGTTTTATTCATGCTCATCTGTTACTTTAAGTGGAAATGCAAAGATCGAAGCTTCACAATAAGACAGAACTTTAAAATAGGTACATTTTAAATTTTAATATTAATTGCTTTATATATCTAACGGTACATAGCATTCTATTATAAGTAGGTAAATCATGACTGTGTATAGAAATGTTTATACACATAGGTATATAACAAAATAATCGCAAAGAAAAATAAGGTTCATGATAATCTGTATTCCAGAGGTCATTGCGCGATAAATTATAGTGAATTAGGCGCTATTATTAAATGGTTGTTGACGGAAATAAATGTGGGATATTAATTCACGGCAGGCCGGACCGCAGACCACATGTCTTGCTCAAAGAGATTTGTAATTGACCACTATTGTACCGATGCATGCCCGCTGACACAGAACATGTCACGGAATTGGAAACCCCTTGCCTTCAATTGCAAATTTACGTACACAGTTTACGTATGAAATTTTGGAATTTTCCAAAATAAAATCAAGTTTAAAAAGGTAAACATACTATTCAGATGAAGGTGCTTATACATTACATTACATTACATTACATTATATTATTATATTGTTTTATAATCGTTATAGTTCACGGATCCCCTTTTTGCTTGTATGGTAAATAAATTTTTAGGTAAATTTATTTTTAATTTTTATAACACGCTTTATTAAGTACTCTTTCTTGTATTAACTATCTCTTTATATTCGGTATTTCATAATAACAAATTATTATCCTTGAAATCGAACCTAACATTTATAACTTCCTGGAACTCATTTTCAGTAACAGAGAAACTAAAAATATTTTTAACAGCTGAATGGCAGAACTTTGCTTTATAACATGGAGCAAGTTGAAATCTTTTTTACGAATGTTGCAAATAAAAATACAAAACATAAACCTACATGCTTTAAATAAACATAGTACGTACTAGGTTTGTGACGGTAAAAAAATAATAGATATAAAGAGGTTTTTGGTATAATATCATCGAAGTATCTAATGGAGGGAATGTATTTAAAAAATATTTGATTGTGTGTTTGTGTTTTGTAACTAAAGATATACTCGAACGATTTACAAAAATATTTTACCATTAAAAGCTCTTTACATAGGCTATATTTTTTTAAGGGGGCGAATACAGCAAAATAACCAAATTTGGCGCTCTTTTTTTCTCGAGATAAACGTTTGATTTTGTCACGATAAAAGTGGTTTATCGCAGATAAAACCAAAACTAAAAGTAATTACACAAAATGCTCTGACAAATATCTTGCAAATGTTTTAATATAATTGTTTATGAAAAAAAAATCATAATAAGTATTACCATGTCAAGTAGAAAACGTAAAAGTGTGAAAATTAGAGCTAACTTGGTGATTTTTTTTTATCGAGTAAATTTTAAAATTTTATGTTTTTGATTAAACAGAATCGTTGAACATATCATCTAGTTTGATATATATTTTATTTTTTAGATTTGGTCTTGCATATTACACGTATCATCTAATAGAAGATTGGTTATTTTGCTTTATGCGCCCCCTTAATCTGGGGTTTTAACAGCTTAACCATGAGTGAACGTGGGACAACATTTTACGTGAATTTTCAGCATTTTTTTCTACGTACTCAAGATGAACGATTAAATATAAAATAGGAATAATAAAAAAAGGAAATTTCAAATAAATGCCAATTTAATATTTTTTTAAAATATCAATATTTATTTTTAAAATTTACCTCTTAAAAGCAGCACATAAAGCTCGTATTAAGTATGTGAATAATTTTAAGCTTAGATAAATTGAATAGTACTGAATCTGATGCGGCGCCATATTTAAACCTCATTCCAGCCTTTAAACTAACCTCGCGCTAGCACTGAATAAAACATACTCTTCCTATATCCCATCTACTATTTTTATTTTTTCATCGGGTGTACTTAGAGTCGAAATTTTTCTGAAGTATTATTTCTCACTTCGAATTCACATCGTAAAATTTTAGTTGAATATGGAATTTTAACGAGCAATACTTAAAAATACAAACGAATATTTAGTAGGGTCTACTATATTTAAGTTTTACTAGGTATATTTTTATTTTTTAGAATATATTAGTAGGTATATTTTTATTTTTTAGAATATAGTTTTTTTTTAATAAGTGCTATTCCAAAAGAGGACCTTAACAACACGTGCCGTGCAAATGCCGTTGCAATGGCAAAAAGTTTGTACATGCAGAAACACTTTGCCTATTGCTCGGTTTGCTAATAATATGCACGGATAGTTAAGACAAGAAACACCCACATGTCCATCAACGACTTGTGAATCGATTCCACAGAGGATCCCCAGAATTTACTATTCACGATCTTAATACTCCGCTCTATTCCGTAGTTGCTAACCTATTGTTATACAAGCCGAACGGCACTATGCACCTTATCTACAAGAGCATTCAAATGAAGTCGAGAGGCCAAAATACACTGGTCCTTGTGGTTCTGTCCGATTATGGGAGCAACTATTTCCTTTTGGTTACATTGGTCGAAATGAAATTACTGTGTAGATTGATCAGGATGTTCTTTGTCTGCAACTAGCGAATGATCGTAGACAGGATTATTCTGAATATATATTAATTTATAATATTAGTGAATATGGAATTTGTTATTTGATACCTTTTTGATAAGTACGAAAAACTTTATAGATCCGTTCTTTGTGAAAGAACGTAACTTAGTACCTACATATAGTCAGGATGTATGTGGTTTATGGATTATAGGGCAGATGCATTTCACATCTGTTTCACTGATTCATTTTTCTTTATGGGCCAGTATTTTAGCGTTTATGCTTCGCCCGTTTGAGACTTTTTATTAAGATTCAACCATTGTTTTCTGCCAAAATGGCTGCTTCTCTAGTTAGTAAATACAATTTTGAAATATCCACGTTACAAGTAAAAGGCATTATTTGTTCTTTAATCTATAATATTATTAAAAGAAAGACAGAATCAGTTGACCACCCTCTTATAAAAAGAGATGCCTATTACAGCGTCTCAATGAAGTGCTCAACATTTAACCACCGCCACAAATGTGTGTTCCAAATGTGTTCCAAGACGTTAGACGAATGAAGTGCAAAGAGCTGAATCTCAAGAGCACTCTCACGGCACCCGCCGAGTGGGTGACGGATGTGGAAAGCAATAAATTTCCAACGTATTTTTCACCCTCGACAGTTTTCGCGACGCAGTATAATTTGATATATTACGAGTTCCAGTTAATAATGGTTTGAGGAATGCGTTATTTTACAGTTTGAAGTACACATGTGAATTATTTTCTATGGAGTTTGCTTCGGTAAATTTTGAATGCAGTATCGTAAACAATGGTTTAATTTTCACTGTCCAACTTAATATATATTACAAAAAAATTGTAAGATTTCTAAGAATTATACCTTTTTTAAGAATCCTTAGCAATTTTCAGAAGCTTTTTACGAGAAACTTACATGAAGGTTTAACGCTACACATCAATTATTGCGGTTATTCTTGGACATTGTTTTGTAATAGCTTCAGGTGATAGATAGTAAGAGACATACCTATATTGTTCAAGAGCATTGCAATAAATCTTATTAAATGTGTTACGTGTAATTAAATGTTTTGCGGCTGTGGATCTCAATAAATTCTTCGAACAGAAAGGGTTACTCTATCTTATCGTCGTAACAACGCTTATCACCAATATTCCTTGAGTGTTACCTAATTACCTTCCTGGAGAGCGTGACCCATGTCAATAAGTCAGGTCAATCTATTTTCCTTCAATCGTAATTGTTCTTTAGTTGGTGTTATTTCTTTTATTAAACCCTGTTATTTGGTAGGTTGTAATTTCAGTGTACTTAGCCGTGATGTTTTGTATCAAAATATCGTATTATTTTACTGATAACGGAGTTTTTATGCCGACTCTTCTAAGAAATTACTTTCTGTATTGGCGGTTTAGTATGATATTTAATGTTGCCAAAACACTTCTAAGAAAATGTATTTGAACAGTAGAAATAAGTTTGGGTATTGAGTTTAGGCGTCGTACTGGTGTAGTTGTTAATTATAATGCATTAATCCTTAAAAGGCAATATAAACTTAAATATTATAATAATAAGTACAAATCATTTGCTGTTTTAATTTTTCCATTAAAATTTCAATAACTGCTGAAAAAAATGGAGAAAAAAGAGTAGATTAGATGATCTATTTACTTGAGCGATAATTGCCTGATATTATATTGTATTATGGACTTACCATGAATATAATATTTTGGGAAATTATACGGTTAAATATTTCACAAACATCCCATTAAATTCGAAATATGCTAATTATTTGAAACACAAGCGTATCATCATAAAGCGAAGGCATTTATTAAAATTTGGATAATTGTTTATGTTGTAAATTTCATTCTTCATACATATTGAATTATGATAGGTACACATACAATTTAGGTACTTACATATTAGATTAATTAATTAATTATAATGATTACCAATGTATAATTAAATTTTACATGTAGGAATCTGTAATGCAGGAATTCCATATCAATAATTAATTTATTACCATAGTGTATGCATGCTCTGTGTTTCAACATGTTGTCCTAGGTAGTTATTTAAAAAAACAGCAGTTACGAAGTAACACCTCTTCAATAGGTTATCTGAATCAAAAAAATTTAAAGAGTATTGGGTACAAAACACACTTAAATAAGTACGAACACGTTGTACGACAGTCGGCTTTGCTGAATCTTTCAATACATTTTTTTGTGTCGATATGTTCTATGTTCAGCTTTTGAGAAATACGCCAGTGTAGAAGCGTAATAAACGGTGTAGAAATGAGAACGCAGCTCAGTGAGTTATGTTTTCATCAGGGATCTCCTCAGTCTTCGGTAGCTGTTAAAATGTGGAGTGAAAACTGTTGTCGGGGATGAGATCCGACATCGGTAAGTGCATACAGTTTATACACGTCGGCGTCGGAACAGGAATGGCAGCGAATTGGATCACCCTAATTTATCTTTGGCAGTAAATTACTAGCGAAACAGCTAGTGTGCTACAGTCACTTATTTGTGTATCTCTTTTTGCGTTGAGCGCATTAATAAGCGAAACGCTCATTTTTGGTTCGCCTTTTGTTAGAAATGCTTGAAATGAAAAGAAATATTATCGATGAATAGGTATGTGTTAAAAGTCTGAAGATTACAATCGTAGAGTTCTTAAAGTATTTATCCAAGAAGTGCATTCACAGCACACGGTCAACCATCAATCTTAACTCGATAGAATTATTTTTATTTATCCTTCTAACTTCTAAGAACGCATTAAATATGTTATACTTAGGTACCTTTATTTCTAAGAAATACTATCAATTTATTAAATGAGTATATTCTAAAATTATTCGCTCTTTAAACGGATGAAGCATAAACTTCGATGAAAGAATCGTTCATAAACGTTCGAATATTGAATTCACAAAGCTCCAGTTTAGTGCAATACATTTGCAATTCTTATTCCACGGTTCAAGTTTAAGATAGCGAGTGCGATAACAATAATAAATTTGGTTCCAGTTGGCTTTCCCCACCAAAGTTTCTACTTTCCTAGTGAACTGTTATACCTACACAAAGTTTGTTTGCTCAGCAAAACTTACGGCTACAATTGTATCTCCATCTAATCACACTCAATCTAAACTTAATTACTTTAACTCTATTGTTCTTAACATGAAAGTTAGACATTACATGAGTTAGATAAGGATTTAGTTTGCGTGTACTATCGTTAAATTTAATTATTATTGTTGTTCTATGCTTATAGAGTACATACGAAAGTGACTATCTTTTGTATTAGGTTTCACGCCCGTGCCGCGGAATGGATTTTGATCAATTTTCATTGAAAGGGTCGAAATAGCGGTTGAAAATTTTTACGGGGAATAGATGAAGTTCGTGAAAATCACGCAAAAAAGTGAAGTCGCGTATGAACAGTAAAGGACAATTTATTTACAGTGAACAACTAAAATAATCAAACTATATACTGATACTGCCTTGCCTTGAGCGTGCCTTAGATCTAAGTGGACATAAAGACAAACAAAGACAAATAAATGATGGTGGTGATAGTATTATTTATTTATTTATTTATTTATTTATTTATTTACACATAGAACTAACTATCATTACAGGTTAACCTAATTCGACAGAGTTCTTTTATAAATTAAGAAAAACAAACATATCTCATAAAAATATAAAAATAAACACGTTGTAACGCAATAATAACCTATTAAGCCTCAATAACTCATAAACTTAACATTTCTGCTGATAGCATAATATATTTAGTAGTACCTTTGAAAATTCGCTCTAACTACAAGAAAACACATCTATTATATTGTGCAATTCGTTAATTGTACGAAATGCACAAATAAGAGGCGATTTGGCTAATAGATTAGTTCTCGCTACTGGAACATACAGTATATTGGGTAAGATTCTTTTTTCTAAATAGTTTTTTTTCTTTGTAATATAATGGACATCGCAATATTTCAAATCAATTGTAGTACCGTATTCAAGCTTTGCTTTGTATTATAATTTGATAATGATCAATATGATACTAATATTAAACGATTAATAATTGATATGAATTAACACTAATAAGAATACAAACTAATTTGGTTCCAAGCTTTTCATTGATATTTAATGGTATGCTATGGAAGTTGAACGATAGGAATGGGTAAATATCATAAGCGTCCGAAAGTTATAATCTAAACGGAACAGACACTGGAAGGACTTTCATCGACCACGTTGGGTTTTATATGCAAATTTTACTTCATCCGACTTTGTAACGGAAATCCTCTATTTCGGGTTCGAGGAAGTGAAGCGAGTTTTTAAAACATAAGAAAACATAATATTCATGATGAAGAGACAAGAAAGAACAGTATTAAAAGGCAAGTAATTGTAGAATGTGATTATAGAGCAATACTGTTGCATAAACCGATTGGGAAAACACTCCCAGAGGATGTTCGCAAAAGCAATCTGAAAGCCTGAGATCTCTTTTATAGCGACCAACCTAAACATTATTTCCGCTTAAAAAGAGTAAATACAGTCCCGATTTAAACCTCAAACATAGTTATTATAAAACGTTAAAATATTTCTCGTCAATTTTAATGTAACAATTACGGGTAATGGACATCGCAATATTTCAAATCAATTGTAGTATTCAAGCTTTGCTTTGTTCAAGTCGAACAACAATTAAAATTTTAATACATGGAAAAATTTTTTTGCTTTTACTCATACGCATTTTTCATGAAATAATAGTTTAAACTGAGAGCACAGATCACTGTTAGGTTTCTCTACTACTAGAGACATATTGATTTCATAAACGTGCCAGTGACCCAAGTTTTAAACTATTTTAATATTAAATAGTTCTTAGCATATTCAATCTTCGTTGTAACATATTTTCTACGACATTACACAGGCTATTGGCAAAATGCGAATCGTGTACTTGTCCCCAACCGCACATACTCCAAGATTTTTATGTTGTTAAATATTTATTTGTAATCGAGAGAACCTCTGTGGTAAATAACTACTTTTCCTCAAAGTAATAGGTAATTACATAGGAAATAAATTATTCCCGTCTCATCGAGCCATTCAACGCACACCGCTACTTCAAACTGTATATGTATAGTCTTCTGAAGATAATTGCTTTGGAAATAGTATACTTATAAGAACCGTTCAGATTCAATGATAAAGGAAAAATAATGCTTATTGTTAATACATTCTAGTCTATGGATGAAATCGGGTTCTAATAAATATCGGCGAAGAAATCTGCGCTTTTGTTATCAATAGCTTATCTCTGTAGATATTAGGAAAATTTTAATATTATGAGCTACTAGCTTTCCGCCTCTGGCTTCGCCCGCGTTTTCAAAAAAAATCCGCGTAGTTCCCGATCCTGTGAGATTTCCGGGATTTTAAACCTATACTATGTTTTAATGCATGTTACCCTCTATATGTGTCCTAAATTTCATTGTTATCGGTTCAGTATTATTTGAGTGAAAGAGTAATAAACATACATATATACACATGCACGTAGGTACATATGGATGTAAAAATGTAGATAGTAGAAGAGGACGGCCTCAAACATTCGCATTTATAATTTTAGTAGGATAGGATAGGATTCTTTGTCACATGACAAAATCTTTATCTACACATACGAACTTATTAGGATTACGTCACCGTTTATTAAATTAATTGTATAGTATTTGTTCAATGCCCTTCATTAATTTATTTCGTGACAACATAAAACTTCATTTGCATTACTGAAAATTGTAATTAAATGAAACATAATGATGGATGTTTCATAAAATTAAATACGTGTTAATAATTTAATATATTAATAAATCATTTTGAACATGTTCGTGTCCCTTTAGAAAAAAATATAACATCATTGTACGTAAGAATTTTTATTGACCTATAATAGAAACAATTTTTATACTTGACACAAACACTAAAATAACAATAAGAAGAACTGTTAAAGTTCTAAGTAAAACAAATGCTTAAAGAGTCGGAATGTCTGGAAAGCAGTTTTCAAGGGGCATCTCTTAAGTTGGACTTGAGACTATTTTGCAGCTGTTTTCTAGCGAACAGTTCTACACAATGCTGCTTCAGAATACGTGACCAACGGCTACCTTCGTTTTATCAATGACACTCCATTCTTCAAACTCAGTTATTTTTGTATAACTATCAAATTAATGATCGGGCTTTTTGTGTATTTGGATAATTGATGGCTGTTGATGTTTTTGTGGTGATTACGATTAAATGTGCGATAGCCGCAAATCAATAATTATTGAATTAATTAATACACAAATTGAAACTATAAAATTAGAAATAGGTGTGTATTAATATAAACTGTATGTAACGATATTTAATTTCCTTTCGGTCATATTGTATGTGTTCATAAAATTTTATATGCAATAAGCAAACAATAAATCAGCAGAAGTTTTGACTTCATATTCAAAACTATTATACAATTCGACTTACTATACAGAGTAGAGTCTGCTAGAGCATTACAGTATCGTATATGGGGTCTATAAAAGGATATTAATTGAATAAAAACCTTTACCATAAAAATAATAATTTAAAAAAATTACTTATAATGTTTTTCGTTGAAGGGAGAGCTTAAAAGACAACGTCGATGGAGCCACTATTTGGTAATTGAACAAAATTGCAAAAGCTATTTTCAGCAGAATAAACCGTATATTGAATTATTATCATCCCCAAAATTGGATGATCAAATAACCTGTGAACTATTTAATATTATATGTTATCTGTTATATCTGTTACACATGTATAAATAAATATACTTATATTATCTAAAAATATGACTATAGAAATATTAAAAGTACCTTAACTTACTAAGTAGTATTGTTAAACCCACTTTAAAGAAAATTCTGAAATGCAGTCATTCTTCGCTTTCGAAATTTCAAACGAACTAATGTTAAAATTTGTTCATACAGTTATAAATACTTCTTGCAAATTAAAAGTCTTGTGCAACTTACCTAGTTTAAAAATAAGGTTGTAGCTAAATTATTAGGATCAAAGGTCGACCTACATACCGAGGTTTGAACCATAACATAACTTTAGAAACTCAGTAAACGACTGAACTAAGTTTGTTATCGACGTTTTAAATAGGAACATTTGATAAAATACTAAAGGAATTAAATGAATATTCCGATTATTAGCAGATAGATCAGGTTATTTCAGCTTCTCGTAAGAAAAACCTGTAGGTGTAGATACCCATTTTCCAAATGTAGCTGAAATCAACAAACCTGATTATTTGCTTCATTAACACTGCAAAGTATGCCGCCAAACTCAACGAAATAGTCTATTCCTGGCTTAGATACAAGATATGCCTTGCAACATTCAGACGGAAAGTGCGGGCGGTAGTTGAAACTTGAGGTAAAACTTGCGGAGGCTCTTGTCGCTGCGCAGTTGTTATCTCAAACACTTGGCAACTGCGCTGTGCTTTTTCCTAAGAGTAGAGTCTGTTGAACGCGGAGCGAGTTGCTATGTTTTGTTACGATTGGCCATATTCATAATATTCGTGTTTTATAAGATGTATTCACGGATTATATAGAGTTCAATGACTGGAACACAAGTCAGAAACGTACATTTTCAAAAGATTAATGATTTTTTTCAGTTTACGTGACTTTGAAGTACATAATTCTAATCATAATACAACAAATATAAACTAGAATGAACTTTGAACAAGCAATCAATAAAATCTATACAAACAAAGAGAGTAATTTATTCAAAAGCCTGTTTATAGTTAAAGAAATGAGTTAAAGTTAAATGACGTTTACATAATAAAAAGGTTTCGTTTTTCAAATGCTTTGTAACAATCTATTATTCAGTGATGCCCGCAACGTTCGATTGCTTTTTATTTAATATACCCACTGAATAAATACCCTTTGTATTGACTGTTATTGAAAAGCTGTTTTGTCACGATGAACTGATTTTCCTTTTTAAACGTCAAAATATTCGATGAATCTTTTAACTATAACATCACATTATTAAAACATAATCTTTTGAAATTTAACCACTTACTATGTAAATTTTGAATCAAAATAATTAACAAAATGATTTTAACAAATTTCTAATGTATTTCACAGTCTTTCAGTCTAAATTTACGTAGCTATTGTATTTTACCTATTCACTTTTACTCTTTGTTAAAAATGATACAAAGTACAATTGAGAGCATCTCATTGTGTTTGATTTAGGACACATTTAGAAATTTAGGCTATAGAAACTTAAAACCCATTCAGTATTAATTAACCCTGGATTTTATACATTTTCGAGAAAACATTGGCTGCTGTATTTTCAAATTATTATCTACTATCTTTCCTCCCGCGCCATCACCCGCTATGTCTAAAATCTAATTCACTTTATAATAAAACCTTCCTCTTGCATCACTCTATCTATTAAAAAAATGTTCAGTAATTTTAAAGATAAGAATGTCTCTAATGAATGAATGTGTCTAAGTATGCAGACACCGTCGGCGGAAAGCGACTTCGTTTTTATGCTATGTTTATATTATAGTTTTTAATAATCGCTTAAGTTCATACCTTAATTCCTTATTAAAAGTGTGGCTGTCATCTTTCTACCTTCCCGTTAACGTCGAACTGCCAAAGCTGTTTCTCCAGCCACTTTACCCAAGTTACCTGCAGTTTCGATAGATACTATCAACTTCACCTATATTAGTTCACCTGTTTAATTAAGGAGAGCGTATAGAGACCATTTTGTTGATTATGTGTGTAAAAACTTAAATGTTCAATGAAATTCTCAAGATATGACGTCTATATTGTGTGTGTGAATGTTATGCGTGTTGGAATAATTATTATAAGTTCTGATAAATTATTTTCTAGTCAGACGTAAAATAACGTTATTTCATTATTGTTGTTGTTGATTCCCCCTCCCCCTATATAAGGAATAAACCTAATAACAAATCTTAACCAAAAATAAACTTGATAATAATTTCATATTGTTGTATCAAAGATCGCTTACAGATTGTTTACAAATTCAATTAAAGTTCGTAATATCACAAGAATGAGTTCAGAGAAACAAGGTATTTAAACTTTTGCTAAGCATGAATTTTATGAAGAAGATCTTTGTTTGAATCGGCTTTGCAAACAAACCAATACGAATTATATTTAATTTTTATGTAAATGTAATTTCTAATTGTATGTCTTTAAAACTTGATACTTATAGACATGCCTTGTCTTGTATTAGTAGTCGTAAAAATCGTGTTTTAATCTTAGTATTAGTACTTTAGTCTTTAATTTTATGGATAATGGCAAGTCCTCGGGCAGATTACAAGATGAATCGGATTTAGAAAAATAAGCAAAAAATGTTTATAATCATTTTTATTTACATTGAGAAACACTCAATTTCTTCATCTATTGAGTTCATCTATCTATTAATCTGTTCATTACTTACTCAGTGTCACAAATTCGATTGTCTGGATAAATTTATAAGCATTGGAATGCAAACTGATGACGCTTTTCCATATAAAAATAAGCACATTTTGGAGAAATTGTATCGCAGAAATATAATCTATGAAACCGCGGCGATCGTCGGTAACATTTCTTATCTTGGTACCTATAGACATTTACCCCTCGGCAGCTGAATGTAAAATCTTATTGAGCCTTAAAATGCTGATATTGAACTTCGAACAGCGATATTCCATGTGTCTGCGGTATAAGAGAATACTTATATATTCATTACATATTTACAGAACATCTGAGACAATCTTAAGCTTTCGTCTCAAAAGCTAGCACTAAGCAATTTACTTAAAAATACACGTAAAACAATTTTCTCTAGAAACCACGAATTACCTTCTAGATTATTATGAGAATTGTAAACATGTCTAGTTCTTTTACGTTCTTCGGCTACGTTTATAACAAATATGTAAATAAGAAGCAGGTAATTAATCGTGTGCTCTATTATTCTGAGCCTCCGCAACAAACATGAAAATACAAAATAGCGTAGCTAGTTAAGGAGGTATTTTGGTAAATGTATTTTCACCTCGATTTTGTGCTGAAACTGAAAATTACCAAATAACATCAGACATTGCAGTATATCGAGCGCGGCCACAGCGCTTTCCAAGTAACACTGAAAGGAGCCTGAAAATCGTTCGTGGTTCGCTTTATCTAAACGAGGCACCGCACCGGCACCTTCAGCCAACCTCACTTCCTCCCACACATTACTATCCAACGAGTATGTTAAACCACGCGGTAAACAAACCTTATTCAATTTTCTCCTCACGTGACTTTTGGTGATTCTCGTTTACTCGTGTTACTTACACAAATACTGTAACAAATGTATGTAAGAACGCGACGTGACTAATTTTGTTTACTCCCGCGGTTTCAGTATAAAATTATTGGTTTATTGTTACTCTCTTTATTAGTAGAGGTAGGATTATAGCAACATTAAAATTTACTATCCTTTTAATATCCTATCCAACATCAAAACTTTAATGCTATGTTAAAATCTAATGGATTATTTTACATCGAAATCTAAACTTTTATGGAATATTGCACACAAAATTAGCAATTTTAAGTATTTGGTTTCTAGACAATCTATATACCACAGAATATTTCGTTGCAATCCCTTTTAAAATTTATTAGAAATATTTCGAATAAAATACATAGAATTATTATAAAGAATTCAAAAATACCTGTTTTTAAATTCATTTATACACATTAATGTAAATTCATTCCGTTAAATAAACACGTTCCAAATATTTAACGTAGTCAAAGATAACAGTAAATTGAAATGTAAAGGATATCCTTTGTTCAGTTTCCTCGGTAAAGATATGATTGTCGAAAATTTAAGCAGAGTTAGTGTGAAGTTCGCAGGCCGGGGACGGGACGATATTTACGACTTCCTTCGTTTCCAAGCCTCGAGGTTAAAAAGGTAATAAAACGACGGCCAAATAAAACAACTTTGCCATTGTGTCTACGCTCGCGGATTATAATTAAACTTATTTTTATTCACACATCGGTTTTCCTCTTGAAACAGGAGATTTCAGCGAAATGTATGATTAATAGAATGAGGCGGAATAATAAATGTACATTGTACACCCAATTTTATTCGTCTTTGAAAATATTGAATATTTTTATTATAAGAAATACAATAGATTATAAATTAATACATATTATTATTCTGAGAGAGCACTAATATGTTTGCTAAACAACGCAAGTAAGTCCCTATACCTATGTATCTTTAACAAATATTAATATAATATCTTCACAAATGAAATGAACGTTATCTTATTAATACTGCTCTCTACAACCTTGATTTAATAAAAATGTTTTTCTAATTCCGCTAATCACGATGAGGACCATTAGCACCCTAGTACCTACTAATTCAATTTAACTTCAATTCAAACTTGCTTACAAACTTGATTAAAGTGAAATAACATAAATCTCATTTCAATTACAGTCGTGAGCCGAAATTATTCAATATGAAGGGAAGGAAGTGAGACGACAAAATGAAGTCACTTAAACGAACGGCGGAAGAATAATGAAGGCGGCCTGCGAATTCGCTCTACGTACCTTCATTCCCCAAACATTATATCAACTAATTTTTCTTTGCTTAACCTTTTACAGGTGAAATTCCGGGCAATTTTTAACCTTCTTCCCTGAATGAAAGTAGAACGATACCCACGAGGCTGGCTCTTCACGTGTATTATATATTGCAAGGAGGTAACACCTATATATGTAGTTACAGAAAACTATATTAAAATATGATTTCATAATTCATCGATATCAGTTCAACAATGTTAAGTTCATGAATTTGCTAATCACCAGACAGTTTTTTCTGAATTAGAAAAATATATATTAGAAAGATAGGTACATTGTGACTCGTTTACATAATTTTAAAACAACACAATTTTTCTAAATGTAATTTAAATTTTAAAGTATTTGAGTTATAATCGCCACCTAACCTCCAGCAAATTAGTACCCAAAAATATGCTTAATTATAGAAGGCTTTAATTATCCCTACAATATATTAAGAACACGTGCTGATTTTCATTTTAATTAACTTTATATGATATTATAATGAATCGTTAATGCGTGGCTAAAAGAGAAGTATCCTCACATCTTTTCTTGGAATTCGGGTTCAAATAAATATCACAGTAATTTAAACATCTTGAATAACCGCTCATATGCTTGAGAAAAAAAAAATGACCCCTTACTTAGCT
>CAJQZN010010777.1:0-10831 GCA_907164685.1 Colias eurytheme | reverse complement strand
AATCGAACTATATATTTGTTTGAACTCTACAAAAAAATCCTGTAAAAAAACGTAACAAAAAATTAAACCTGCAATTCAATTATCGACAACAAATCACCGATTAAAGAAGTTATAATGACATCACTATCAAAACGTCGAAACGCGGGGCGCGGGACGGGTTTAATAGCAGGCAGTTAGGACTCTTTGTCCTACGTGTGAAGTGAGCACTAGGGCACACGGGCCCACAGCCCACCACTCCCCGCAGACCCCCCGCGCCCCCCGCGGCGCCCCGTCGCCAAGGCCCGCTCGGCTTCCGCGCAGACACTCTCAGGGGTCAACATACACTAGCCGGCTCAAGTATAAAACGTGTTTATTACGAACCACGTTTCCTGCATTGCATTTACGCGATTACCGTTATTGCCACACTAGAATTTCAGCTAAAGTTATTTGCGATACGGGCGATATTCGCGTGCACGTATTCGTGTTTATATTGCGAATTTTTGCCGGGCGTACGGTACAGTTATTCCATAGGTGTTTCAAGGTGACGCCGCGGGCGATTCCGGGAGGGGACGCTAGTCTAATCCTTGTCGAGTGTTACCCATGTGCTGTGCTGGCCTATTAGAATAATTTATTTATATAACACTCATATACAATACACAAGGCGTCTCAATGCTGTAAGTGTTTAGGAAAATTGTAGGTACGTAACCTTTAGTAGCAACATACCTATAAATTATCTGTGATAATACTAAAACAAGTTCTGTTATTGTTAAGAAAACCATTATTATGTTTCCATACCTACTCTAGATTATTATAATATCATAAAATACATTACATTTTTTATGCTAATTGGATATCAATAATTAAAAGATTGAAACTTTTAGGTAGTTACCAATTCCAAATTAATTTGACAAAAGTAACTAACTAAAAATGTATGCATAAAATCGTTCGAAATCAAAAATATGGTTTTGATTATATGACTTATTTTTTATTAATATTGAATCTAAGTTCGATGACATAAAAGATATATTACGGTCGAATTGAGAACCTCCTCCTTTTTTTTGAAGCCGGTTAAAAATCAACGGAAACGGATGACTTTTTGAATGAGTAGGTATATCGGTGTTTAACTTTTTGAAATATTTCATAGATTTAAGAAACTGTGTTTTCGATATCTATAGGTACTAATATTATAAAGAGGAAAGGTTTGTATGTTTGTATGTATGTATGTATGTATGTATGGTTTTCACTTTTCACGCATAAACTACTGGACCGATTTTGATGAAATTTGGCACAGATAATCTTTAGACCCTGAGAAAGAACATAGGATACCTTTTATTGCGAAATATGTACCACTACATTATTGGCGAAGCCGGGGCGGACCGCTAGTCCTAAATAAAAAAAAACTTATGAACTTACCTTACTTATTATGATCCAATTAGAAAAGTATATGAGACAGTGCTTCTAAGCTTTTTTCACTCGAAATAAAGGTCCTAGGTACCTAGACAATCTGTAGTAGGTATACCTACCTACAATATTTCTTTATAAGACTCACCGCGCTTTTATCTTTTCCTATAAGCACTTGAAGTTACTTTTGCAAATATAAAATCGATTAAGGACTGACAAATTATTTTTATCTTCATAAATTTATTGTTACAGTTAAAAATGTTTGTAAATAGTAAATACCCAGTAGATAAGCAATAGTCCTACATAAATTTAATGTTAAAGTTTTTTATACTTAGATAAACAAAACTTAATTAAATACTTACCTTTTCTCCCGATACAAATACCTATTTAACAATGAAACTAGATTTAACAGATTTTGAAAGCTTGCAAATAAAAATATATATACATTAATTTAAAAGTAATTGTATATTATATAATGTAAAAAGAACTTCTAGATTACTTAAAATAAGGTACTATCTAAAGAACTGAAATAAAACTACATAATTGTGTGATTATAAAATTCTAATTCATTTATTTGCCAATAAACACAAATATCTTCCAATTTGCAGAAAAAGCAACATACAATTTTAAAAGCTGCATAAACCCTGATAATTCACGTTCCTTTCAAAAGTGAGCTCAGCTAATCCCGTCTAAATATCAAATAAAACAACGACTAACAGCGTAGCATAATAAGCTCCCTTTCTTCCTCGCATCCTTCAGGCCTTGTTCGAAGTACAAATAGTCGTTTGTTCCCGACTCTCTTACAATCTAACACCTAGCTATTGTTCCTCTAAAAACTAATGAACACACCTCGCGCTAACATGAGTGACAATCGAGCCGAGGACGGCGGGGCGGCGGGCGGGGGGCATAACGACGCAAAAAGAAAAAAACAACCAATTGGCACTTAGCTTGTAGCAAACAAACGACTAACTACAATGTCTTCATATTTAGTTAGCATTATTTCGCGTGTTCCGTACAATCGAGCTCTATTCGCGGGCTATAGAGCTCATATTCGAATGCCTCCACCCGGGGCAATTATTTTTCACGGACATAGTAAATTCTGAAGACGCTTTTGCAGAAGAATGAAATGTGGCGTCTTGTTGTTTCAAAATGGTCGTGCTGAGCGCTGTATATACGTCAGTTTTTAAGCTTTTCCGTTGTATGCTTGAGAAAAATGGGGTATTTTGAGGTCCTACTCTGTTCTAATTGTAGGCAAATGGAACAACTTTTACGGGAAATTAGCTTCGTGTTTTTTTGTACGAATCTCGGTCAAAGTTGAAAATGCCTCAAGTTTTCACACCTTGCAAGTGTTAGGTATTTCAGTGTTGGGAATATTTGTACGAAACAGTGCGTTTTTTTTTTAAATATAGAATGTAAACAGTTAAAATGATGAAGTTTATATCCACTGAATACTTGCAACAGACAGAATATTGATTTCATTGATTCTCTATCATCTATGTATTATGAATCTATAATATTATGTTATTGGAATTTTAATATCGTTCGTTGATTATGATCTGAACAAATAGGTCATATTATCAAGTTTTTTTACTAGTTCTACAGCAAACCCCGAGGTGAAATTAGATTATAAGGCTTTAAGTCAGATATAGAGCAAAAAATATAATTTCAAATAAAAAAAAAAGCTCTTGCGTTTGCAAACACAGGTGATTGTTTTTTTCTTGGGCAAAAGAGTTTTTTAATATAGTAATTAAGTATAAAACTTAAGATAAACCTACAGAAAAAACTATCCGATAAATCTATCAAACCAAACACTTCTTTCAAATATCAAATTTCAGAAAAATATTATAAAAATATAAATAAAACAGTATCTAGTAATAAAAATGCAAGAATTTATCTTGCATATCAAAATCAAAAATACCAAAACCACAAATCTTAAAAAATCACGCTATAAACCCGTTAAAATATCAAAGCCATGTCCGCAAGGTGGCTGGGGCACACGATTGCCCCTACAGCCATTAATATATTAGCGGCGACTTGCCCCGGGAAACCCTCATTAAACGGTGGATAGCGTTTAATAAGAAAATAGCGAATTCATACGGTGACGGAATTAAGCGATTCCGATTCGGCTTGGGGCACACTTGGCTCGAAATATTGTAGTTGCTTTTTTGCGTTTTTAATTAAGTGAGTTTTTAGGGTCAGTTGTTAACATTGGTTTTGTTTAATCGTATGTCCAATTATGGGTTTATTGGGTTCTAAATAAATAATTTCATGTGAGTTATCATCTTATTGGAAATAAATTCAAATTCTGGTTGGTGATGGTAATATGTACATTATCAACTTAGCCATTACTAATTACTGAATTTGACCGCCACCTTGGTACAGTGGTTGACACGTGAGCGTAGCACCGAGGGGTCCTGGGTTCGATTCCCGGTGGAAACGAAGAAAAAAAAAATGTCTCGGTCTGGCAGGACACAGAAGGCTGATCACCTACTTGTCCATAAAGAAAATCGATCAGTGAAACAGATGTATAATAATACATCTGCCCCTTACCTCACTAGGGGACACGGGACTTCACACTAAATACTGAATATTGACATAATTATAAGGAGGAGATTTCTTCTCCTCTTCATAAAATTTAAATTTTTCGTTAGGGTTATACATATTTATTGTGAAAAATTAGCTTATGTAGAGCTATTCTGCTCTGTAGTAGGTACATGTTAATTAAAGAAAAATCGTAGTGCTTCGTTAAGCGTTACTTATTTAAGGTACTCAGTGATATCTAAATCAAATTATAAAACAAAATCTATTGTCAAAACGTTTATAACCTTTTGTTTTATAATTTGAGATCAAATCTATGTTAATTAAATCACTACTTAGGTAATAAGTTACAAACAAAACGCTCTACATAAAATATTGGACCGTTTTTCCTAAATAGGCAGGAATAATTATTCATTCAACTAGATTACAATGTTAATATGAATAATTATATCATTGGCATTTATAGTTAATTTATTCATTGCCCGTTGTGTCGCGCGCCGGCGAACGATTGTCATTGCAAGGTTTGGTTCGAAAGTGAATTAACAATGAAGTCGGCGGCCGGCGCCGCGTGCCCCTCCCTCCCTCCCCGCGCACACCCGCGACATCCCCTCCCCCCTCACACCCTCGCACAGCCCAATTGAACGAACAAACATACAACTATGACCTATTTGCGGCGCGGAGTCTTCATTTCTTGTCCGTTCTTTAAACTTTACAAAGTTTTACAGGTATTTTTAATTGCTTCTACAAGCGACGCGGCGAAGGAAAGATTTCTAGATATTTTTACGATTCACTCCTATAAGACATAGAGTTATTTCTTCATTAGATTTCAAAGGGAAAAGGCAAAAGTCAAATCTAATTACCAGCTAACACTTCCGAAAACCGTTGCATGTTTCTAAAAAAATAAAACGTTCACACCGTAATTACGGAACAAAAACCAGTCCCTCTGAAGTTGTACATTGTCCTAATGCTAATCCGTGCGACCCTTGCTAATGGAGGTTTTAAGAAAGCGAAATTAAGCCATCTTGCGTCAAAAAGTCCAAAAGTGGGGACTGGGGCGGCCGGGAACGTCGTATCCTACTGACAAATATGTTTTGTTTTTGTACTCCGATTTTAGCTCTGCGGTTTTTGGCGGTTTTCTTGAATCGTGTACCTATACGTATTGTAATAATGATGAACTAATCTGTAATATTTATTTAGTCTCTTTAGGCTTGGCCTTAAAAATGCTTGAATTGATTTAATTGTACATATTTTTCATGATATTATAACATGAAAGGTGCTTGGTTTTGGAGGATCTTTGTACTAAATAGAAGTGGAGAAGGTTGCAAAGCTTGTACTAATGTACCAAACTCTACTTACTAATGATATCTCCCTTTTCTCCTACTAATAATGATCGCAGTCATAATAAAATATTTAATATCAATACATACTACATATTTACCTACTCAATTTCGTATTCAAATCATGGCCCATAAAGTACGACAATATCAGCGCTGAACAACACAATATTTAATAAAATTACCATAACGATGATACGTTCGTATTAAATAACTCATTGTAAATAAGCGCCCAATTTATATTCTGCCCCGGGGATATTATCATAATCGGCCAACGAGCGGGACACAACATAGCTCAACCCCACGCGCGAGACAGGGATGAACGATCTGAAAACTTCTGACGACGCTAAAAATTTATTGGAGTTCTTATAATGAGGTTGTATTCCAGTTTGGAAAATTCTTGAAGTGATTCAACTGAATTGTCGACTCTATCACAACTTGTATAAGGTACACAGTCGTGCGGTTAACATCTCTTTCAGTACTGTGTCCAAGAATTCCACGTTTCACTTAATTAATTTTTCATTTAATTAATTCCGTACATAACGTTGTTTGCTAAGAAATTATACAAACGCAAGCTCTTTATTAATTTAATCATCCATTTAGAGGACATATTCAAATTATTGAAATTGTGTGCATTCAATCAACGTTTGTTAATTTTGTCACAAAACCCTAAAAACAAAGCGAGATTGCCAATTTGAATTCCACCAAAACCGTTTCCAATTTCAGCGCAAAACACAAAGATACCGTCGCAAAGCACAAAGGTAAAATAAAGGATCCATTGTTCTGACTTATTAGTCAATTCAACAATATCCTAACTGGAGAGCCCTCAGGCGATAGTTTAGAATCCTTCACACCTGTCTCGATAACAAACAAACTAGAAAAATTCGCACTGCGAGGTCGAGTGTCCTCTATTATTGTTATCTGTGTGGGACTTTAGACTTTAAACATGCGGTTTAGGGTTTAAATTAGCGTGTGGGGGCGATAGTTTCATTTTGAGGCTAATTAGAAATGGGGGGGTCGTGGGCGGCTGGGCGGCTGCGCCCTACAATGTGAACTCTACGCCGTCAGCTGTAGACTGCCAACTGTTTGTTTTATAACTCATAAATAAATCCGATTGTACCGTTTGTTTGTGGTAAATATTTTCGTTAGTGCACTGAGCGCTGGTCTTTATTCGCTTTGGTAGCACTGCACTGGTGTACGAAATACTTCTGCTTTAGATGGGAATTAATTTATTCTAAAATAAGTTAAAGATAATAAGATGAGATAGACGGATACATAGGATAAGATAGATAAGTTTAAGTTTTATAGATATTTCGCCCTCCAAATTTATTCGATAGCACAGTATAAACACAGGCAGGTAGGTGTTAAATTGGTTATCTTTGCCATTTTGTAGAGCTCGTGAAAAGTTACAAATGTTGTGACACGAGTTCATAGTCAGCCCACCATCTTAAACTAACATTCTGGTTTAAATTCTCAACTATAGGTATACCTATATCTACCTACTTACCTAACTTAATCTTACCACATTCTATTCCATAATACCTACTATTCGCCAGTAGCGAATTATGATTAATTTTCATATTCATATACAGCTACGCCCTTCCTTTACATACAACGTGTATGTACAGGAAAAATGTAAAACTCAATAATGAACTAAAAAAATCCCCAAACAAATATTTCGCAAGCATCGCCAGGCATTCCACTAGTGGTGTGAAAGTAGCTATTAAAGTCGCAAGCTTTGTGCGAAGGTGTCGAGCCGCGGCTCCAGTACCACCTCGCTATACTATAGCACTCAGCTTCACTTCGACTTTTCATATTCATTAATTACACGTCTTTGATATTTGCTATTGGTGTTTTTTGTTTAGATTTTTAGTTTTTTGTAGAATTCAATCAATTGTAAACATGTCGATAGAATTTCGAATTGTTTTTGTAACTTGTAAGTTGATCTAACAATTAATAATGATCAAAAAGTGAAGTCATTATGATCTTTTCTAAGGATTTAACTATTGAATTATATTTTGTATTAAATTGCGATTTATTTAATTACCTATGTGCTATTTTATTACACGTCTGGCTTCTTTCAAGACAGTCGGCAGTGCAGTCAAAATATTCAAGTACTTTTCTCTTAGAAACGATTTTTAAATCGTTTTCGAGTCTTCTTATTACCGACATAGGTAGCCGTTTTTTTATTTGCAACTTTGAAACTCATTTCATTTGACGTTCACTTCTTCAAGTGAACTTCAAGTGGGCAACGTCTGGCCGAGCGCGAGAGGCCAATCGATATGAGCTGAGCCGTTCTCTAGACGGTGATCTGCATAATGTGTTGATTATAAAGCGATCACACAACAATAAGTGCCGCGGGACAAAGGCACTGTCTACGTAAGCCCCCTCCGCCCGCCGCGTGATATAGTGCCGCTACATGCAAGAATCGCGATTAATTAATTTATTACTTAATTTATGTGCCAAACTGCCTAATTATATGTATCAATATGATAGGGTTAGTCCTTCTTCTTCATTTGTTTTATCTACATTAATATTATTCTATTTTCAAATTGATAAAAAATGTTTATTCGTCTCTATAAGTCCGAGTAAATAGTGCATGTTGACGCTTTCTCTTCAAACTGAAGTAGTAAAAACTTATCTCACATTTTTACCATAAATAAATACAATAAACATATTTTCCAATACTTTACCTATTATTCTATTACCTCCAAAATTTTTACAAATATCGTGTCATATCCGTGTCGTGGTGTCGTGTCGTGTCGTGTGTCGCGCGGGTAGCAATATGCGCGATGTTTGTGTCGAAACGCGCGGCTAATATCGGCCGGAGCGCTCTTACTTCACACCTCCACGGATCTCGCTTTGAATTGCCTTGTGGCTTTGTGGCGAGATGTAGCGATTTTGTTTTATAATTATTAATTAATTGGTTAATTTTGTAATGAGTTTGTAGTAATTTCTTTCGTATAAACAGTTTTGTTGCTTACGCATGAGTATTATACATTGAGAAAATACATTATTTTGAGCTCTAGAAACGGGTTAAATAGTCAAAGAATATACATAATATTATCTAGTCGTCGTAATAAATTAAACTTTCAGCTATTTTACTACATACCTATAGCGTCTTTACTAATTAAATACTTTGCGTATACTAGGTTTAAATAAATTATATAGGCCAAATAACTAACGAAATCCTATCAAAAATCAATTATTAAATCCATAGTCATGCCCTTTATTAACAATATCCCGCTATCGCTCATAACTTAGCCCATTCCAAAAACCGGTTCCACAAGGAAGGGTTGGAACACGTGTTCCTGTGTATGTGTGCGTGTGTGTGTATGTGTGTGTGTGTGTGTGTGTGAACCAATAACCGACTACCCTTTTCGTTAATGTCGGAATTACAGCCTGCTAAATTAATACTACAGTAAATAATTATCGTCTTATTGGAATTGGCAAGTCCTAGATTTGATAGATAGATTGTTATATCCAAGCTATGTTGATTGAACATTTCTAGAAAAAACATTAATAAATAAATGTTTGAATTTGATTCTGTCGGCTGTATTAAAGTTTCTGTTTCTTTATCAAGCTTAATTCTTGTACAGGAGACTAGCTTTCCGCCCCCGGGCTTCACCCGCGTTTTCATAAAAAACCCGCATAGTTTCCGTTCCCGTGCGATTTCCGGGATAAAACCTATCCTATGTGTTAATCCAAGTTACCCTCTATATGTGTGCTAAATTTCATAGTAATCGGTTCAGTAGTATTTGCGTGAAAGAGTAACAAACATTCATCCATCCTCACAAACTTTCGCATTTATAGGTAATATTAGTAGGATGATAAATAAAATTAATCTACAAGGAAGAGAGTGCGCTGCGGAATTGCACGACCTTATTCCACCATCCCCGTTTTTCCATCGTTCATCGAGGCGCACAGATTCTAGGCATCGCCACATGGTAGACGTTCCATGTACCCGGACTAAGCGGTTCGGATCGACATTCTTTATTCGAACCGCTAGGGACTGGAACATGCTTCCTGAATCTGTGTTCC
Source organism: Colias eurytheme (assembly GCA_907164685.1). Lineage (NCBI taxonomy): Eukaryota > Metazoa > Arthropoda > Insecta > Lepidoptera > Pieridae > Colias > Colias eurytheme. Next base: position 1,538 of record CAJQZN010010777.1, on the reverse strand, counting down.
CCGATGAGTACAATATGGGGGTCTTCAAGAGGAGAGTGAACAGGTACATTCTAGGGAAGCACGCTCCATCTTAGGCCACATCTCAGCTTACCATCAGGCGAGATCGTGGCCAAGTGCTCCCCTATCGCAGCATAAAAAAAAAAAATCTACAAGGAATTATAAACAAGTGATGCTCTTATTTGCATAAGCACGTTAATCTATTAAACATTAAAATAAAACTTACATCTAATACTAATTTCAAATCGCAGCTTCACTCGCTTAGTACCTAACTACCTACCCAGATGAAAAGTTATCTATTATTAGGTATGCTTATTCACATTACCTACATAGTCCTATCCTTAGGTCCTATCATATTGCATAATTTCAATTTTCATCCAGATTTTTCTAATTAGATGTTTTTACAAGAAGCAGTAAGATTCATGGAGATATCCTCATAAAATTTCGCTTTTGTATTAGCAGTAGAAAAAGAATTCATTAAAAAAGCATTGTTGTATTGGACTTGGCACTGCGTGAAATGTGAGTAGAAGTTTATTTTACCTTAGTTAGTTTCACCGTTACGACATTATTGAAACTTAACTTTCACTAAAAATTATGTTACATTAAGAAAACTAAATTGTGTGTCCTTCACCACCACTATTCCGGAAAATACAAAGTGAAATTGTTAAGATACGGTATATTTTCCCTTCAAAGTATTTTCTTCCATATTAGAGGCACTAATCGATAAATGAAAGGGTGCACAAATATAGGATTCCAGACACATTAGTCTTTGAGAACTAGCAATTGCCAAAATCGCTTTGTATAAGCCCTTCAAGTTACATTTCGACCCGCCCTTACTAGTTTTAAAGACGAAATATGCCTCTACAAAAGGTAGCGATTTTCAACAACTCTAGGTAACTATAAGTTTATTGGTTGTTATTTATTTGGGTTCAACGCCATCGCCAACACACAAATAATATATAAAATACAGAATTTCCAAATGAAAGTTGATTTAATGGTGTTAAATATGCTATATAATCTAATAGGTATATACCTACTAATATTATTGAATCTATCTATACATATTATACACAGAAAAAACTCAATATGTCTTCGATAAATATTTCCAGAACGCTCTACATAACGGTATAATTATAAAAATATTCACAGAAGCATAACTGCTGATCAGTTAGTGTATCTATTAGTCGTGGTTGTCATATTTTGTAATCTCACTTTTTGCTTCATAAATGTTTAAATCATACCGTCATATTTCGAGGTATTCCATCAAGAACATTTTAAAATTTCCTAGAAATATTTTTCTAAATGAATATAATATCTTTAAAAATTAAAACTATAGTAACTAGCGTCCGCCCACGCTATCATTTAGCTTTGATTATAAATTTAACACTCATTACTTTACCACTATCTAATGCAATCATCATCATCATCAGCCCATATATGTTCCCACTGCTGGGACACGGGCCTCCTATGAGGGTACAGGCTATAATCCACCATGCTGGCCAAGTGCGGGTTGGCGGATGACACATATCGTCGAACTTTTG
>CAJQZN010010776.1:0-10579 GCA_907164685.1 Colias eurytheme | reverse complement strand
CAGCCGTATGTTTACACGCGGAACGTCGAATTCAATTTGAATAATTCAATATCGGGCTTAGATCGAATGAGTTTCGGAATCTTAATTTAATTAAATTTGGAACGTTTTTGAATTTGGAATGTTATCGCGGCATCGCGCGTGCCTCCAAGTGTTGCCACGCGCTCGCCGCACGGTTGTTGCTTGTGGCACGTTATCAACTGTCACTTCATTATCCGAATTGAATTTGGAACGTTTGTGGTTTTTTTCTTTTTTGCATCGAGTGAGGTCTTCATTAATAATTTCTAATGTGTTGATAAAGTTGTAGATACGATATTATACGCTAGAATTTAATGTTTTCAAGATATCTGAAATATTTGGCTCTATCTGTGGTAATTTATATAGGATTTTCCCTTGTTTCTTGCATATTATTTTGTGCTGGATTATAGATCAGAACATAGTATAACTTAATTATGTTTAAACTGGCATAATCTTATCATGAATGATGTTTTGTGTTTGAGAGAAGATAGAGCTTTTTCATTTATGTATAATAGTGACATTTTACTGTTAGATAGGTACGATTAATAACAATTATTAATGGCGGTCAAACTGACTGGTTGGTTTGGTTGGTAGTGGCCCTGCCTTACAAGCCAGAGGTTGTTGGTTCGATTCACAACCGGGGCAAATATTTGTGTGATGAACATAGGTGTTTGCACTGTGTCTGGGGATCTATATAAGTATTTATTTAAAAATTATATACATATGTATGTTTATCAGCCATCTGGTTTCCATAACACAAACGAAAGCTTAGTATGGGATCAGATTGTGCCAACTGCCATGTGTGAAAATTGTCCTGAAATATTTAATATTTTAATTTAATATTTCTAGGTACTAAAGGTATAACGTCAAATACGTTATCTATGAAACTTATAATTATTAAAAAAAACCGGCCAAGTGCGAGTCGGACTCGCACACCGAGGGTTCCGTATAAACCTGCAAGGTTTTTTATGGTTTTCGTAATTTTTCCTTTATCTATGCTATAAGACGTTGCTTCGTACCAAATTTCAAGATTCTGAGTTCACGGGAAGCACCCTGTAGGTTTTGATTCCCTTGCAAGTGTCGAAAATTTGCGGCATAAACGGCTATATCTTTTGATTGCGTTGGCTTAGAAGTTTGATTTTTTCACAGCTTCAAGGGACAGTAGACCTGAGTAATTGATATAAATTTCAGCTTCATACCTCCACGCGTTCCTGAGAAAAAGGGTCTTGACAGACGGACGGACGGACGGACGGACGGACGGACGGACGGACAGACGGACAACAAAGTGATCCTATAAGGGTTCCGTTTTTTCCTTTTGAGGTACGGAACCCTAATTAAAGAAAAGTATAGTTATTACTCTTAAAACAAAAGAATGAAACAGAATAGTATCCCATCGAACAGACTGAACGCTAACTTATTCTTCAGTACTTCTGAAAAATAAGATTTTGAAACAAAATGTATGTTATCGATAAAATAAATTGCGTGTTAATTACTCGATAAGTTGAAACGTATAATCTGTTGTCCATTTGACAGATAACAACAAAATTACAGCTAATGGCGGGCTCGGTGTCCGCCATGTTTGTTTTTTAAACCTGTCATTATTCAAATTTCGAACGGCAGATGCGTTCAGATGCGTTAATCGATTTCAGAACCAATTTTTATTTTGCTGCTTTTAGTTCATTATCAGGCCATTTTAACCCCTAAATCTATAGCAATAAGGTCGTATTCAAATCAACAATCATGCTGTTTAATTTTGTCTAATGTTTTAAATAACATACTTAGATAATTCGTTCTATAAAAAATTGCTACCGAAATTTGAACTTTATTTCTATATGACATAAGATATCTTTTTACAAAGCTGTGTCATGCGGCCGCCCAGAAATTTGTAAAAACGATAAAATTATTTTGACACGCGCTTCTTGACCCGAAATAAAGCAGTTAATGATCTGTTTAATTATAATCGTGCGTCTAACAATTAAAATTATGGTTAATGGCTCGTGACTGAAAAAGATCCTAGGTATGTGGCCTTGGAGGTAAATTAATTGAAATTAAATATTATTGGCTATTCTTTTACCAGTATTTCTTAGTTATAGGTTTTGGAGATATATAATTAAGTGCTTATTAAGTGTAAATAGGCGCTAAAAGCATTGGCGAGAAAACTGTAGCTCTACAATCTATAAACTTGGTGTGCGTGTGATGTTGGTGTGTTTCTTATTTCAGGAACCCTCTTGAAATAAGAAACACACCTGTGTATAACAATTAATGAAATATGAATGAATCAACATCCTATTTCGTATAGTATAGTTACTGTATGGTATATCAAAATGGAGCTTTGAAAACTACACACTACACAAATGAAAGAAAATTATAAATTATTATTGAAGTGAATTTTCTTTAGGCGCGTTGAGAGTAAAATTTCAAGGTCGCGTCATGGCAATACCGTCATCATGGAGTGAGAAGTTTCACTTCTGACACGTGTGCCACACATGCACTTTTTTAGAATCTAAAATGTAGGTTTAACCTTAGGGTTTAACAGTTTGTCTATACTAATATTATAAAGAGGAAAGGTTTGTAATTATGTAATTATGTATGGTTTTCACGCATAAACTACTGGACCGATTTTGATGAAATTTGGCACAGATAATCTTTAGACCCTGAGAAAGATCAAAGAACATAGGCTACCTTTTATTGCGAAATATGTACCACGGGCGAAGCCAGGGCGGACCGCTAGTTAATAATATAGGAAGAATACAGCCCCCGGTGTCCTGTTTAGCCCGCTAATATTTACTGATAAGGGAATGCGAAATTTTGGCCCGAATTTTAATCAACTTGAATAAATTTATGTTTATAACACACGCAATGTTAGACGTATGAATATTAATTTTGACTAGTTGTGGCACGCGGGTTTACGTGAGGTATGTGTAATGTGGATTAGAAAATATTGTCTGTGGCGTTTGTTTTGAATGTTTATAATTTTTCGATTAAATAATTTCTAAACTATCTAACACAACAACAAAAAATCTAATGTAAATTTCTAAATTTCTATGACTGTATTTCTATAAAAGTAGGGTAGGGCGGGGCTAGTTGAGCATAGGGGCAAGTTGGGCAATCGAAATATCTCGCAAACTATTCACCATACGTATAGGCATCGTATGGCGGAAAGAAGGAGTCGCGGGAGGGGTAATCACCACGCGATCACTAGCGGCGGCTGGACGAACGAGTGAAGCGCCCGTGGGTTTTGTTTATTTTGTGCCCAAAAAGTAAAAACGTCGTTTATTGCAAGTTTTCGTCTATATTAATCAATTGTTGTCTGTTTTCAATCAGGTAAGTGTTAATCTTCCAGATAATTATTGTACTTTTGATATGTAGAGAGGTTCTGGGTATAACTCTTACGATTTTTTTATAACCTCACTTTTGTTCTAAAATTCCGGGTTGGGGTTAGTTGATTTATAGTTGCTCAACTTACCCCACGACTCAAACAACTGGAAATAGTACGACCATACCCAAAGGCTGGCCCTAAAAAAGCAGCTAAAACTAACAGAAGAAAGAGGAAAGCTGCAATACTAACAGACACTCCCGAAAAGAACGCTTTAGAAGAACAGCAAAATAAAACCACAAAAAAAATTAAGAAGCCAAAGAAGAACATGGGTAAGAAAAGGAAGAAGGGTGTCTGTAAAAAAATACTCCAGTCAAGTGAAGAAAGTGATGATAATGATTATTCCTGTCTGATTTGTTGCGAAGGCTATGCTGAAAGTTTACCAGGAGAAAATTGGATCCAGTGTCAAGCTTGCAGGGAATGGGCACATACAAAATGTGTTCCAGGTGCTGGTCTTACTTTCGTTTGTGTCAATTGCAACAGTGACAATGACGATTAAGTTGCTAAGATCTTATTAATATATTTTTTTAAGATATTTAAGTCTGATTTTAAACAGAAAGACTGAATATAATCCTAAAGTTAGTCTTAAGATACGTTGATGTTTTGTTTATTCTATTTTCAGTTAATTATCCAAAGAAAATTATTTTAAGTTTTGTTTTTCTGTCACTAAAAGACTATAAATAAAGAACTGATTGTCGAACACATATTTCACTTCTCTAGTCAACATTGAACCCATGGTTTGGTTAGACATTCTTAGTGCTCAACTTGCCCCATACCCTTGCTCAACTTACCTCACCTATGGGGTACATTGAGCGTACTTGACTTTCTGCATTTAAACAGCTGTAGCTCTTAAATTCGACTTGTTACAAAAAAATTACTATGGACACTTTTACTAAGGGATAAATTACTAATCCATCAAGCCGCATAACGACTCATTGAGACTTATTATTGAGGAGCTATATCCGCTCAAGTGAAAAATTGCTCAACTAGCCCCGCCCTACCCTAAGTAAAATTGAGAAAGACCAGTAGAGTCGAATAATCACGAAGATTCTAACCACAGGCATGTGTGCCTGGAAATCGTGTCAGAAGTGAAACTTCTTTGACAAGATACCAAAATCTTCGCCTTACTCCATGACGTGACGGCATTACCATGACGCAACCTTTAAATTTTACCTTCAACGCGCCTAAATAAGTTTCACTTCAAAAATTCCTTACATAAAACGTTTTTTTGTTTCTTGTAAAAATGTTTTAATTGAACAAAATATTTTCACAATCTACGTATTAAATTATAACAACTTTACGATCCATTGTCTACAAATGTACATAGCGTACAATTTAATTAATCGTCACAGTACACGCTTAAAAAACTTTAAATTTATCTTCAATTAAAATTATCAGACCAACAAATACAAGCAATTACGTAATAAATTACTTCCCTTTATCCGATACGACGCGATAAAGTATCGTCACGTATCGTGCGCTTGTCGTAAGGACATTCTTTTGAATAAAATATAATTAATTAGGCTTTACATTTTTTTCTAAAATCCGTAGCGTAATATATCTAATTATAAAAAACTAGCGGTCCGCCCCGGCTTCGCCCGTGGTACATATTTCGCAATAAAAGTTAGCCTATGTTCTTTCTCAGGGTCTAAAGATTATCTGATGTTAGATAGCCCGTTTATCGAAGAAAGCTATAGGCTATATGCTATATATTATCATCACGCTAAGACCAACACTGAGCGGAGCAAAGCGGGCGAAACCGCAGAGCACAACTTGTGTAAGTAGGTATATAACAAAGCTAGCATGTGTTAAAAAAATATTACTGAATATAATAAATACTTTTTTAATTAATTTAACCAGTAGTTTGAAACGCTGGTACAAAAACAATTGCTGAATATAATATTATGTACTTAAATACTTTTTAATTTGTTTCAATCATTATTTTAAAAAGCTGGCACATACAAAAAAAAAACAAGTGACGGTCCATGAACAATTACTGTATCTGTGCCATAGCTTCTTATAAATTTCGAATCTGTCAAACCTTAACAGTAGACAGCTTTATTTTTTATCGCAGCATTACTTAGGTGTATTATCACAGTATTACAATATTATGTATTATACTATTGTGTGTTAATACAATTTGAAACTTGATGCTCTCAAGTGGTGACAATTCGAACACCATTTAGGCGTCACGTTTAAAAACATTCGATTCCAATTTCAAATGCTTAGCTGGAGGGTATGGCTGCACGAAAGTACGACAAAATAATTTATTTATTTATTTAACAGTTTATTGTTGTTAAAAATGCAATTATTATTTGTAAAAATATAGCGTTGTGTGCGTTGTTATTTCATAATTTCAGTTGAATTTTATACAATAAGTATTACATAGTTAGTATTTAATTAAATAATATATGGATTACAATCTATTTGCCATATACTTTTAATATAATTGACTTAACTTAAAACCTAACTATAAGTAATACGAATATAATGAAATTTCGTTAGCCGATTAAAAATTTAATTTTCTTTCATTGCTACATCACATGTAAAATGATAATTTTGTCTCTCGAAACTTTCTTCCGACCGTACACAAGAGGGAGTGTCCAATGACACCTACTGATGTTTTGAAATTAGAACGCCGCATTCGCAACACGAACCTACGAATTACAATTTAAAAAAAGAAGGGCGCTATTTTTTCTTTTTTTGCTTCTGCATAACTGGCCACATTAAGAATATAGTTTTATTTCTCATGTTGAACCTTATTCCATTGAAATATGATTGCATATTATTGATAATATTTATTCCTAAATTTGTCGAATTATACAAAGCCGTTTATTTTTCTCATTGTGCGTCGATTTGGGCGTTAAGTTCCTTTTTTGAAAAATGAATAGGTAAATACTATTGGGTCATATTGCAATCTATAGAGAATGTTTTTTAAATATTTGCTGAACGAATTTGAATTGTAATTCTTGTAATATAAAGTACATTTTACATTGAATAATGTTTTAACGTTTAATAAGCTTAATATAAGATTAATACATTTGTTTTGTAATGTGATAATTATTATTGAGAATACAATGGATATTTATTTGAAGAGATTTATATGCAAAGTAATAAAATAACTTACGCTTAGATCTGCACTTCGAAATGATAGTAGCCGGTGATTAATTATTGACAAACATACAAATGTAGATATATTATCATGTAAGAAAAACTCATACGAATGCTAATGCACCTATGTTCATATATAAATAATTTCAAACCATAAAATTAGTAGTTTTTATATAATGTAAAATAAACACTCGAATCTCCTTATTAATACGAATATTCGCTACTAACATTTGTTTGCTAAAAAGCCATTGTAAATTAAGAAATATGACGTCATTAAAATAGTAATTAATACTGCATAGATAATGGGTTTATACGGTTATCCAAATGGACAATTAAATGATAGGAATTAGGGGAAATTGTCACAAATAATGACGTTTAACAGCTGCCGCCTAAAACGCTGTCAAAGCTAGGACACCATTTTGAAATATTTACTTATTTATTTTATTTAAATTGGATTACCTTTAAACATGTTATAGGGATGTATTAATATACAGCTAGGACATTAGGATTGGCTTATAATAATCCATACTAATATTATAAATGCGAAAGTAACTCTGTCTGTCTGTCTGTTACTCAATCACGCCTAAACTACTGAACCAATTTGCATGAAATTTGGTATGGAGATATTTTGATACCCGAGAAAGGACATAGGCTTTATTGCGAAATATGTACCACGGGCGAAGCCGGGGCGGACCTCTAGTATAGTATATAAATTTTGTCATGAGTCAAACTATGTATTTCATTAATATTGCTTAAAATATTACCTTGGACAATTTGCACAAAAGGAAAGACAAATACATTAAATATCTCTAATTATTATTAAGCTGAAGAGTTTGTTTGTTTGCTTGCTAAAACGCGCTAATCTCGGGAGCCACGAGTCTTATTTGAAAAATACTAAAGATCACCAGATTCGTAGCAAGTCGGGTAAAACCACGGGGAGCAGCTAGTAGATATTAAAATAAAAACTAACAACTGTGCTTTCATCAATCCCGAAAGAAGCATAGTTTCTGCGATATCACTAACAATATCTTCAGTTGAAACTACACATTTCAATTTTGATTTATCTACACGCAAGTATTAAGAAGAAGGATCGCGTTTAACAACGTATCTATTTTTTACAGAGAATTTAAAAATATGTATCAATATACAATAACAAAACAATAAGGTACTGAATATTACAAGAAATTATGAAGAAAGAAGATATCTTACTCTTTCACAAAGTAACGGTAATAATCAGCTGATGTTTAAACACGGTTCAATGACCCCACCAAGTTTAAAAATTGAAAAATATTAGTAATTAATATTAAAGGAAACATGAGACGCGAGGAATTAATTTTGGACATGGGCCTCTGATAGCGATCACACACATTGTGGTTAGGATGCGTTAACTTTGGACTTGAGACAAAATATAGTCTACGCTTACGCATTTAGGAAGTTTTATGAAATTTTGGTTATAATTATTAGACTTGGTTAGTTTATATTATAATGTAATACATAGTTTATGTATGTAACATTTGATTTATAAACTAGTGTTTTTAAGGGTCAAAAAAGAGAACTGTATTTTTCGAATGTCTTTGGTATTATTATACTCTGTAGTTTAAATCGCTTTTTGGATTTTAGCGTTATGGTAAGTATAATTTGAGATAAATATCTAATAACCAACCGACGATTTAAATTTTGTTAGATACTATCCTAGTTACTTCTTCAATTAAAAATAAAATATTTGCTAATAAACACTACTAAACATTTCCCTTCAATTTGTTCCTGTTATGCTTTTTATTTGAATTTTCATTTTCATTGTCATATTTTTGTTCTTGAAATTTTTGAAGTGAAAACTTCTTTAGCGGCGTTGGGCACTTTTTCTGTAAAGGGTATAAAATCATAAACTCGCGTCAGGACACGTGACCTGATCGAAAAAGCGTAAGACGGATGGATATCAAACATGCTCAACGTTAATTGAAGTTTTCACTTCTGCCGGCACTCCCGGAGTGCATCCCGTCTTTTTTTTTCTCTTTCAATGTCCATCTTTAAAATGTGCCAAGTCGAAACTCCCCGTGTTCCCTTATCAGCAAAAACCGCATTAATCTAACACAAATGGTCACAACAAGGCCCGTGTCTAATTGTGTTTTTATTCAAATGTCAAATTATCAAGATAATGGCTTTAATTGGAAGCGCGTTCTGCGTGAATCATCAGTTAGATATAATAAATAATAATGTAAAAGTCTGTCTGTCTGTCTGTTTGTTACGGTTAAACTATAGGACTGATTTGGGTGAAATTGCAATGTATTTATAGGTACTAATCACAGATAATACAATACCATACTAGGTACCATTAAAATAGAGACGAAAATCTTTGAGTATGTAAGTTTAGACATACTGACTGGGTAAACAGTGCCATAGCACATGTGCTATGCATGCATAGCACCGATTCGGAAGAAATATTTTTAAGAAAGCGGTTTTATAGTTTTTTACAAGATTAGAGAAAATTGTTTTATTTGTTCTGTATTATTATATTTTTTCTTCCTAATTCAAATGAAAATAAAATATTCCAGGATTAGCATGTTATTTTAAATTCGACCATCTCACCTGCGTTCCACTGCACGTCTCGCAATCAAACCAAAATTAAATATTCCACGAATTGACATTGTAATACGAAGCAACGACAATTAAAATATAATTTTATTTACGGAAGGAATACTCTTAATTATGTATAGAATCGAAAAGGTATGGAAAACTTCATGTCTCCGTTATTACCGCACACAAGCTACAATAAAAAAATGAAGGTAATTTGAAAAAAATAGATGGCGAGTAAACTTTCTTCACTTCTGAAAAATCGACCGTGACCGATGTACGACGAACGTCATTTTTGTGGTTAGGCAGCACCACGAATCGACGAAGAAAAATTTCCAGATTATTAAATTTTAGTGTACCTATGTGACTTGAAGGGTTGCTTGAAGGTGACACTAAAAAATAATCATCGAAAACATTTGCTTACTTCAATTACTTTTTCAACATTACCATTGTACCCTTGGCCTTATAAAACTAAACTATATTATTATTTTAAACAATAAACTACACAGCTAATTTATGCTGCTTTCAGCTTTCACCAAACCCAAACAAACAGCCATATAACATTCATCCTGTAGATAAGATATTTAAGAGAAACTAAGATACACCCATAACTTTTCATAACCATGTTATGAGTTATCGATAATTAAAAAACCGATACGCAGACGTCACAAGCAATAATTAAATTTGGATAAATCCGAAGCAAGGGGATGTAAATCCGGGCTCAAAGCCAAGCTTAATATCGTTACAGCCTTTACGAGGCCGATTTTTTGCAACCCATTTGCGAGCGCGCCACTTTTTAATTCTTTTGACGATGGCTATATGAACGCGTTTGGGCTGATTTTAGTGATGTGCGTCGAATGTCGATGTTTTTATGTAACTTCTGTTACTAGGATAGGTATATAACTATATAGGTATACCGTATAGAATAGGTAGCTAGGATTTCGATGGTGATTTTCCGAACCTGTGCTTATAATTATTCTATATTATAATTTTTCTATACTTTGATGATTCAAAAGCGCTTCAAACCGTCTAGTTGAAAAAATATGAAGGTTCAAATAATGATGAGCAATCACCCGCACCCATGAAAATTTGCAGAGGTAGGGCATCTGCAAATGTGCATGCTTTAAAGGACAAGGAAAGCATCAACAATGAGGTATCTGTGGAATGGATTAGACAGAGTAAAGAAAAGGAAACTAAGGTAAGGAAAATATCAATATTTGTAACAACATAAACAGATAAGACAATTGCAAATGCAGTTCTACCTACTTATTGTATGAGATTTTTGGACCATTTTCCCTAATATTTTAAACCATTGTTTACAACAAAATTTAAATATTTAAGGTTTCTTATCCCTTATACATAAATAAAGTAATTATTCGGCATCTCTTCCAGATAAAACTTCAATGTGCTGGTAATGATACATTATATATCTACAGGTATTTGTAAGTCACCTCCATACAGATTACATAATATTAAGAATTCCAAATAACTTGATTTTTTTCTTTT
>CAJQZN010010774.1:0-11973 GCA_907164685.1 Colias eurytheme | reverse complement strand
CTCGGCTTCAACCATCGGATCGGACGGACGTTCACCATTCGCTTATTAATTAGCATAGCATTTATAAAAAAATTGTTAACATTTTAAATTAAACGTTTTGATTGTGCTTTGGTGATATTTTTTTAAGAAATAACCGTCTAAAACGCTAATTATTGTTTATATTTTACAATTTAGATTTTAGACTATTACACTAGATTACAATAGACTTTGAATAAAGAACCTCGCTAAACATTGATAATATAGGTAGGTACAGTATTGTACACAAAATTTAATGAAAATTCTGTCCTAGACTTTCCTGCATCATGTTCACCGTTCAATTACTTGTCGATCCAATGAACACTTAAAGCGAAATTTTTCAGAACATTTGATCGCGAACAAACACTCTAATTGCCTTAATGGATAATTAATTTCAAGACGATTTTTCTTTTTATTCAAACCTATAAAATAATAAAATTATGGTCCTTAATAATTTCTTTATTATGTAAATATAATAATTTTATATTAAACTAGCCGCTTGTCCCGACATTGCTCGGATTGCAACATGATAAAATAGTCTGTAAAGATGTAGCGTTCTAATTATTGTACAATAATATTAAAACCGATAGAGTAGTTTTTTAGTAAAATCGAAACAAACAAAGAATACCTTTATAATATCTATAAAGTAATTAATAATTATTAATAAGTACGTTTCTTTATTATTTCAATAACATGTCACACAGTTAAACCAATTGAACAACTTTAAACTACATTCTATATTAAAACATGAAACTACTTTTTAAAAATTAATGATTTTAACGGATTTTAAACGCGACTTATTCATTATATTCTAAACTAGCTGCTCCGCGCGGTTTCACCCCCGTGGCTCCACTCCTGTTGGCCGTAGCGTAATGATATATAGCCTATAACTTTCCTCGATAAATGGGCTATCTAACACCGAAAGAATTTTTCAAATCGGATCAGTATTTCCCGAGATTAGCGCGTCCAAACAAACAAACAAACTCTTCAGCTTTATAATATTAGTATAGATGTATAATATTCGCGCAAAAATCAAACACAAGCAAATACTATAAAACTAATTACTAATAGTTAGGTATTAATAGTTTAGGTATATAATTTCTACTCAAGTTTCACATTGATTGATATAGTGTTATATTTAGATAGCAATAAATAGCTAGGATCCAATAAGGGCCATCAAACGCAGATTTCTTTCGCTGTCCCTTGCTGGTGATATTTTACTAACGAACGTCTGGTCGTGACAGGTGCCTGTAGGGTCATAGTATAAGCGATTATTTTATTTATACTAGTACTATTAATCGTAAAAAGTGATAGGTATATTAAGATGTAGTAAAAGTGGAATTCTGTTGTGTACAAAACACTTAGAAGATATTTAATAAACAATCCAAGGTAATTGCAATATAAAAGTTATAAAAAGAGCGTGTGTGCCGAGCACACGTGTCAGAAGTGAAACTTCTTTGGCAAGATTTGAAGACACATAGGTACCAAAATCGACGGTTACTCCAGTACGTTTCGTTATAATAGAGGCAAAAAGTAACTTCTAAATTAGTTCAATTTATTAATCCGTGACAAACATAATAAAATAGTAAATATTGATTAAAATATTTTAGTTTTAACTATTATAGCTATCTCAAATTATATTAATATATTTGCAATAATAACTATCTATAAAGATTTAAATATTTATTTGTAACTGTTTTCCTTTCTTTCCACTCGATTGCAGCTCTATATAGATAATTTATCTTCACATAAAAACATGTCAAAATAACTCGCTTACAGTGACCCCCCAGAAGGGCTCCCAACTCATCGCCGACTCGTCTACGATTTGATTGTCACGTCACACCCCAGTTTAAATAATTTATTCCGGACTTTACGATTAAATTGAAAAATAACTTTGTCAAACAATATTCATCATTCTGTTTTGGGCCTATTTTATGTAGTTATTATATGTACCTACAAGTAATTGTATGTAAAAACTAAAAATATAGTTTAAGATACACACAACTCGTTTATACATTAGGTACACATTATAAAATATTATACAAATCTGTTTCAACTTTCATTCGCAGAAATATGAATTTACTAGTATACATAATATTATATCCTATATTCCATAGCCTTCTTAGGTATTATTAACATCACAATGTCGCTTCTACAAAAATAATTATTATAACAAGAAACTCAATACAATGTATTAAACCTATACATTTCCAAGAACAATGAAAAAAATATAAACAACAAAGTTTTTCGAATATTATATTACACAATACAATTAGGTTTCATATTATGTTCTTAAAATAATAAAGAGCCTGTCAGAAGTGAAACTTCTTAGGCAAGATTCAAATATACCAAAATCGTCGCCTTACTTCATGACGTGACGGTATATCCATGACGCGACCTTGAAATTTTACTCTCAACGCGCCTAAAGAAGTTTCACTTCAAAAATAAACAAAGATAAATGAAAATGCAGCCTGATTAAAACCTCGCGCGAAGCTAAATGCGTATCACAAAGGTGAAAATTGTATAGCTTTTAAAAAATGAAAAATTTCCCAGTGATTTATTGCCGAGTTCATGTTTGTAGCTAAAACTGATTCATTAAGTTAACGAGGCCATGAATATTTATCAGCGGTTGGTAAAACGAAAGATTTCTCAATGTCAAACATTTTGTACACACTTCCCGCTTAGTCTAATGAATTCAGATACGGGTAAACAATGGATTTCGGTTTATTATTTTCTGCTAAATACTTTATTTGATTTGTGTTTTGTTTGAAGAGGTTTCTCTTTGACAGAAAATAAGTTAAGAGATTTGGTTCAAAATAATTTTTGAAGTGAATTATTAGTCCTTTAGGCGCGTTGTGAGTAAAATTTCAAGATGTTCTTTTTTAAATAATAAAAAATTGGCTTTATTACCTGCCAATATAAATATATTTAGCACCTTCAACTCGCAATAAATATTATATACTTAATCGTTTTTCCATATTTTTTTAACATCTAGCTAATAAACGTTATAATAACATCTCATAAACCCAAAACAAACACATATTCAATATCCCCCATATCAAAGGAACTTGTGAAAATATCGTTTATTTTAATTTCTTTGCGCGTTCAATTAAGCGTGTATATTGAGAATTTTCTTTCGTTTCTAATCTGTTTGTGGAGCGATCAAACAAATTCTACTGAAGAGGGCTTGAGAGGAATTGGTGTAAGAGAGCGGAGGCTGCGGACATTTCATTAAATAAAGGAAGATTTAATTGTAAAGTATCACAATATAATATGTATATGATAAAATATAACTTATTATGTGAAGGATTGTAAAATATTATTTTACGATAAATTGGATAGGGTAGTTATATTTATTTTAATGTTGAGTTAGTATTCAAGCAAGATTCAAGCTAATTATAATATTATGAACACTAATTCTATTGATCTCATTAAAAAAAATCTATACTTTATTAAATAACTTTATGTATATATTTTTATACATAAAGTTATTATAGAAAGAATACAGTACAACAATCAATTATTCATGTGCTCTTAATTTCGATTTATTACAACTAATTATTTTTTAACTTTAGTAATAAGAAGGTATAGGTATAGGCTGTACTACAGTGCAACCTCGATATAACAAATCTGAAGGGAACAAATAAATATTCGTTATATATCAAGTAATTCGTTGAACTGAGGTTCGTTATGTTGAGGTTAGGTTGGTCTAAAATTCGTTATAAAGAGGTCTTTTACGTTTCTGATTTCCATTTCAACTTGAATCTTTAACAGTAGTGACGAGCAGCAGTGTTCACATTACTATCCAATTTAAATTAAACAAAAATGATCGTTTTACGAACAAAAGCACGTCGAAACCTGTCGCGACATGAATCACATACTATGAGATTAAGAATCATTACATTGGTTGGAACTTTATATAAAGGTTTTGGGTTGACGAAATTCGTTAATAAGAGGTATTTATACTTTTCTTGATAGTTAAAATTTCGTTATAAAGAGGTTGTTCGCAAAAAATGTTCGTAATGTAAAGGGATATTTTGTATTGAATCATAGGGACAATTCAAGGGGATTACGAAAAATTTGTTAAATCGAGGAAATCGTTATATTGAGGTAAGTACGCTATAATATTAAGGTTGCACTGTATTAACTATTCTGTGGTATAGGTACGAGTAATAAAGCTCTTTTATTACTAAATATCTTGGTACACATTAGTTTCAAACAAATAACCTTTCACATACATGTTTAATCATTAAATTCGCTTCTCACTCATGTTACAGACATTTTCAGCTTTCAAGCATTTTTCCGTTGATAATTATTTAAACGTATGTTAGTTTGAAGGGAAGAATAGAGCAGGAACAAGCAGTTAGTTGGTGGAGTTGGAGTTAGGGCTTTATTGAAGGGAATTGCTCTAAACGCTGTAGAGTGTAGGGCGTAAGTACTGCAATTGAAAAGTTGAAAACCGTGCGTAAGAATCGCGTGGTATGAGAGAGTTAGTTGTTTTTGTGTTCGTTTCCTTTTTGTTTTTAAAGAAACATAATAGAAACGCATATTTTTTTTATTTATTGTACAATAGGCATAGGTATATTATGTTGTTTGTGATTAGTTGCAAATAAGAACGTTTAGGTATTATTAGTTCTGGTGGGTTCAGAATGAAAGTCAAATAATTTTAATCTGAATGTTATCAATTGTGAAGTCATAATACTTTTTTATATAATTATTCACCACCGATTCGAATGTTGCTAAGCCAAATTAATCTATACTTCTATACTAATATTATAAAGAGGAAAGGTTTGTGATTATGTATGTATGTATGTATGGTTTTCACGCATAAACTACTGGACCGATTTCAAAAATTCTTTCACCATTAGAAAGCTGTATCTTCACTGAGCAACATAGGCTATATTGTGTTTTCAAAAAAAAATAGAGATCCTTGCCAAAAATGCAATAATGTAACCCAAGGTGTAAAAAATTCCTTAATAAAAATTCTGTCATCGCATGCGCTGCGGAATCTATTCTTTGAAGTACGAGGATGGTGATTATGAAAAAAAATCGTAAACATGTAGGTACCACGGGCGAAGCCGGGGCGGACCGCTGGTTAACTATATTATGCTATGCAGTTTTATATCATGTATTTGATAGACAATAGTATCAAAGGTGTTTATATAGAAATGTATAGAGAAGTTAAGACCACGAACGAAGATTCTCAATTCATATCCTATTGTAGATTCGCTTGAGTAATTTATTCATATATTCTGTGTAGTAACAATTTGTAACAGAGCATCTTTACTCGTTGTTATAATACAAACATGACCTCTCTATTTCCACTAGAAAATAGTATTGTTTAAAATAAATAATATTTCACGTTTATCCCGTAGGTGTAATAACTAGTGATACATATCCTAGTGCTCTGGGTCTGAAAGAAATTAGATTTTCTCTTTAGATAATCTTCTCATTCCTGTATACGATTCTGAGCTGTATTCCAATTGAATAAGGGGTATATTAATGTGAATTACTTGTATTTCCTCGGGGCGGATCTTAACAGGGTTTAGGCGTTGGTTTCTCTCTCAAATCTTATAGAATAGCTATAGCCTGTGACTTTGCCCGTAATTTATCTGCTTGGACCAATATATTATGCACTTTATTATATTATATTGCACTTTATTTTTTTCAATTTTATTTTGCTATATTATATCAGTTCTCGTTCCCAGATCTAATTATTATTAATGACTCCTTATTTACCAATTAAAACAAGTACAAATACACATTATTTAGTTTGCAAACAAATGCAAATGCAAATTGATTGATATTTTGCGAAAAGACGGGGCAATGGGCATAAGGTTATAGAAAGTTGACATAATAATCGAGGCAATAATACATAATACACAATTATTATATACATAACTAATAACATTGAATAATAATTGATCAAAATGAAACAAATTCGCATATTACCATATCAATACCATGGAATAAAAGCAATTTATTTGACAATGATTTTTATCCGTCTAGGGGCGGATTGTTTTCCGGGGTAAAATATCCCGGGATTGTCCTTTTTCATCCGTTTCGGTTTTACGGCGAGTCGAGGGGAATTTTTATTGTTTCAGCAAAGGAATATATTTGATATTGAACGTATTTTTTTGTGTGCGTTTTGGGACATTTGCAGATTACGCGGAAGACAAAGTTTTATTAATTATTGGCTTGGATTAGTCTTTGTCAATAAAAATAATAATCTATGTCAGTTATTTATAGAAATATTGGTATCATCAGCAAGAACAGGTATAATAAGTAAGCTTCCTAATAATGATAATAGGTACGTGGATATATTTACGCTACTTTTTTAGTCTTATACTATAGATCTTTCAAAACAATACATATTATATACATATTACTTTAAACACTCTATCTAATAAAAACCGCATCAAAATCCGTTGCGTAGTTTTAAATATTTAAGCATACACGGGGACAGATAAAGCTTGTTTACTGTGTAGTGATGATACTAGCGGTCCGCCCCGGCTTTCCCTGTGCTATATATTATACAGAGTATAGACTATATAACTTAAGGTTAACGTACATAATATAAATCAATGAAATACATTTTGAAATCGGTCTTGTAGTTCCTGAGATTATCGCGTTCAAACAAGCTATAATAGAAATTAATAATGAGTGTGGATTTTGTTATATTTTTTGCTTTTTTTACATAATATATAATATTATGTTAATTAATTCATATGCAACAAATAATATGCAATTTTTCTATACCTTGTTTATACCTTATCTAGATACACTGTACAATGTACATCAATGTTAACTTCCGTATCAAGCAAAAAATAAGATCTTGCTTATTTGAGACAACCCTTCACGAAAACAAGTTGTGAAAAATTATACCCACAGATCAGGGATATAAATTACTAGATGGTTGTATATTTTCTGTGTTATTATTGCATAAATATATACAAAATAATAATCTTTGTTAATTATTTATCAAGTCCTAGACAAGAACGACGTATAAGACGAAATATAGAGTGCAGTTATTGTTTAATATTATAAAGTTCAGTTGGATCGTATTATTAGCTATACTAATATTTAATTAGTAACTACAATTATTATAGGCATTAATTGAACGCGCAATTCAAATTTAGGCTAACTTTTTACACACTATGACTACAATATACCACTGAATAATAACTAGTAGCTAGCTAGCTAACTATACCAACAAGAGCTTAATATAACAATCAAACATGTTGCAAAATTGCTCCTTTTGATATTTAGTTTCATAGCATTAAAATGCTTTATAAATGAGGATTTTTAAATAACACAAAAAAATCGTTCACGAGGCAGGATTCGAACTCGCGTTTATCGTCTTTCCGAGGCGTTGCCTGATCTTTTCTATTCTTTAAAAATTGCTCAAAATACTCCTTTTCCCCTAACTCCAAATTCGCATAAATCGACATATTATTGTACTAGCTTTCCGCCCCCGGCTTCGCCCGCGCAGTCAAAGAAAAACACGCATAGTTCCCGTGGGATATCGTTTGGGCGTGATTGAGTAACAGACAGAGTTACTTTCGCATTTATAATATTAGTATGGATTCACTTCCAGTCATCTATATATACGTTACAAAGACATTAAAAGAACGCAGATGCTGTAGGGTTATAAATAATAAAGTTTTTCGCCGCCCACTCTTCGCTTCGAGGGCGCGTAAATCATATGCGTAAACTGTAGATATTTCATATTGGTGTGTTTTTATCAATTTCTACACATATTTTACTATCTGTTTATCAATTTTAGCACTATATCTGTGATTTATAAATTAAATTTATGTAAATTGTTTGTGTGATTTAAAACGATATTTATTTTGAGCCACCTACGACTCTACGAGTAATATTTAATTCTAAGACTAATGTTTTAAATGAACAAAGGAACAGACATCGGTTTCATATTATGTAATACTAGCTTTCCGCCCGCGGCTTCGCCCGCTTTGTCTAAAACATAATAAATGATATAGGTACTAAAACCTTCCTCTTGAATCACTCTATCGCGCGCGCGCGCGTTGCGTAGTTTTAAAGATTTTAAGCATACATAGGGACAGAGAAAGCGACTTTGTTTTATACATACTATGTATCACTACATAGTATGTATAAAACAAAGTAAACATAATATGTACAAATTTTAAGTAGGAATTGAAAGTAAAAGAAAATATTTCCTAATGTAAAAAAAAAAAATTATCATGTGAATGTTATTTTTTATGACTTTGATTACTATATTGTTAGAATAAATGTTTTAAATGTTATCTTGATAATATAAATAACACTATTTTTCAAAAGTATTTCATATTATAATTCAATCGCAAGTATTTCGCACTTCTATTTTATTTTTTCATCACAGCCTATAATAATATGTACCTTACACCTACAGGCTACAGTGTCAGACAATCATAACAATAATTGGCTAGACCGTAATTAATAAAACGTTATGAAAAGGATAGCTCACGCGTAGTAGCCCTAGGTCATAAAAAGAGCTTCTCATATTATGTTCATGATGTATGATCTGTCAAACGCACTTGCTACAGATCAGCGACTGTGCAGATGTGACACATGCGTATTAAAAGAGCCAAGCGTGTGTCGGGATTATAAATATAAATATAAAGAGTAATTATATGAAACAAAAAAGTTTAGTTGATACATTGTTGAATTATTAGAATAAAATTACTAAATTAGACAAGGAGTCATATTATCGTAGCTTTTTTGTAAACATGGTTTTCATTGTTGTTATAATTGCTAATGCATGAAAATGGAAAATGTTTTGAAATGAATGAGAAATGAATTAAAACAAATGAATGAAAATAACTGGACAATGTTCAATTTCGAAAATATCTAATGTAACCCCTTAAAATTTCGTGTCATAATGTATACTGTATAAGTTATGATAAGTAGTTAATTTAATCAATAAGATTTCAATGATTTGCAATATAATATTGCTATGAGTAATACTTATAGTCAATTGTTTTAAAAGTCACATATTCCTCTATATTTCTATACAGTTTTTAAAGAATGTGTTACGGTACGATTCAACGTGACGTATTATTTATTATAACGGTGCATTTAGATCAAACGAACATTCTAGCTCTATGTTCGTTTGATCTAGAGCAAGCTAGCTAGAGCAAGAGCATTCTTTCGTGATCTTATATAGTGTAAACGAAAAACTCGTATTCAGTGTCGTCGTTCAGTATTAGAACATTGCATAGAATCTTTTCTAACGCTCATAGAACAACGAAAGAATGCTCTACGCCTGTTTACACTAAAATAATTTGACATGGTGGGGTTAGAATGAGCATTCGCTCGTTTGATGTAAATGCATCATTACAATGTCTGACAAAGATGCGCTGTTTCTCATTCTGTTTCATACCTACATCGCATTATCAAGGTAATAAAATCTAGAGTATCTACACTAATGAATCTTTGCAAAGTAGACCGGTCAGTGTGTCCATAAATTATTAATATCGCAGACATATGCGACGTTAAAATATATTATCCACTGTGCTGCCATCGCTCACACATTTCACATTTAATATAGCGTTAATATTTGATATTAAGTTTATTCATTAGTTCTTAGCGTGGCGCTTGTGAAAATAAATTTCCTTAGTTTAAAAACAGACACGAAAAATTATACACTGAGGTGTAACTACATCTTCTTCTCTTTCTTATATATAAAAATGAATCGCAAAATGTGTTGGTAAGCGTATAACTCGAGAACGGCTGAACCGATTTCGATAATTCTTTTTTTATTATATTCCTTGAAGTACGAGGATGGTTTTTATGTAGAGAAAACGTAAATATGTACCACGGGCGAAGCCGGGGCGGACCGCTAGTAGTACATACGATGGAAAAGATGTAAATGTGTGTGATCAATTACAATGTATTTTATTTTCATTTTTCGTTGATTGAATAGGTTGTTCGTTTGTTTTGAACGTGTGTAATAAAAGGATATAAAACCAGATAGAAGTAATTTAGATCATTTTATCATTCGATAAAATATATAATACAAACAAAGTTCTAGAATTCATATTAAAGTTGATAATACTATTAACAACTAAACCTGTAAACAACAAAAATAAAGCGCGGCTATAATCCGCTATTATTATTTATGTTCATAATAAAGCGTAAATCACAAGCCAAATGTTTGCGGTCAGATAACTCAATGAAACATTAATAACACTGCATTAAACGAGAAAATTTTCAAATGATTTATATTTGCGACATAAACACAATACAAAATAAATTTGAACGCCAACGCCGAAACCCAATACATTTGTAAGGGCGATAACATTAATTTGACGCCTGCCGGTTTATATCGAGCAATAATTTCCCGACGCTAATTGAGCTCAAATTAGATGGTCAGGCGTATAAATTTGTGCCCATTTTGTTCGTTCGCTTTTTGTTCGGAATAATTGCTGTAAATACAATTCCGTTTAAACGATCGATGAATAAATTGAAGCGCTATGCTATTATATTTTATCTGACAGTGTGTGTACAGTCACGCCAATGGAGTTACGCAATTTTGGTATTATAAAGTCGGATCATTCTAACAATTCGAACAATTTAACAAATATAATATATAAGCTACAGTAAACCATACTATTTTGAATCAATGTTACAATGAATTTAGTGAGATTGTATTGAGTCATTTTGTTTGTTTTTTGCTTTACATTCCAGGCAAAGAATAAGTAGGTATTTTGGTAAGATAAATTATTACAAGGCGATTTTTGTATCGCAAACATACAGTTATAAAAATAAACAAATTATTATCATTATAAATACCTACCACGATATTCAACATTGTTTATGGAAAGTCTGTAACTTAGACTGAAACTTTATAGATAACTTATTTTTTTGCGAAAGGTTTTTCATCAATAATGTTTTTGATATACCTCTACATTTTAAAACTGTTGCTGAATTCAGCTATCATTACTTATCGTAAAAACTACAGAATAAATGCTGAGTGCTCTTCATTTTATGCTATTTTATTTTCTCTTTAAAATTTGTACTTATCTTTAATCTCTTTTCTTTAAAAGCAATTCCAACGTTCAGTATTTAATAGATAGTCCAATATGTGTCTGGATCGCTAGTTATTTTCATTTAAAAGCAATTGTTACCGTCGCTCCCAAATCGTCGACATTTTATACTGTTTAATTGCGTTTCTGTCGTTTCATTGAAGGTTAAATCATTTTATAGATGTTATTTTCTTACATGGCCATTTTTAGTAGGTGATTGTAAGAAATTATTACTGATGATTGTAAATGGTATGGTATATATATTTTTTTCGACAACGAAACACTAGAAAATATGATATTATGGAAGATAGTTTCTGTCCGTGGATTTCCCGCGAGTAAAACTGCGGGGCATAGTTAGATGTTAAGTATTATCAAGGTAAGTACTTTAATTTTATTTAATGTTTGTAGCTATACTTATCTTTAAATAAACTAATTTTATAACTCATGTAGAATAAAACCTAGTAAAAATTATATTTGAATAAATGTATTTGAATTAAGCAATTTTGTTATACTCATTACTCACTTCATAATTTCTTTTACTTCGTATTCAAAGCAATTGGAAACTCCAACTAAAACATAAAACTTTTTATTCACATTAACTTAGTATTAAATTGACAATTTTCGAACTTCTACCAAAAAGTATTAACTAAGTAGCCTTATATGTACCCACATACTTCAAATCTTTAGCAAAACCATAGCAAAACAAGTTTTCGTGTTTTTTAACTTTGAAATCTCAAATAAAGATGACGTCAAACTGTATGTTAGATTATTACGTCATTATATAAACCTTAATTTAAATTATTATATCATCTCTATAATTGTATTATCTTTGTTGTATGAAAAAAATGATCATCGATCAATATTAGTTAGGGAGCCAGGTGCAAATTGGGTTCATTATTTCCTCTCAAGA
>CAJQZN010010773.1:0-12317 GCA_907164685.1 Colias eurytheme | reverse complement strand
GTATTATAAAACTTCACAATGTTTAAAATATTTCAACAAAAAATAAAAATACCGAATTAGCGTAAAGTTTCGTGAAACAATTACAAATTGAGAAATTCCCGCCAAAAGTTGTATTAAATAGATATGTATAAACCTACCTAGTATTTAATCTACCTGGAATTTCGGTAATTTCAGTGGAATAGTTGTACTATTGCACTGGGTAACATAGGTAGCTATTTACTACATTGTAGGTACCTACCTACCAAATTTACAATAGAAGGAAAATACCTACATGCTTTGAATAACATGAGATACCTAGTATGTATGGTATTATTGTACGAAATTGCTGCATGCACAATATATTACTGATTACGTCATACATCCTGTTAAACGCTAAAGCTGCATCTTCTATAAATAAACAAGGGCTAGCATACATGCGATATTTGACACCTACCTGGCTATTATAAATGCTTGAAAGTCGCAAATATTCACAAATGGATTTGATTTTAATGATTTCACAATCTGATGATCACCACTCACCAGTTATTATACTTACAATAAACGGTTCTATAAAAATTTGAAAAAAGAACGATTTAGGTACGTTTTTTTTTTCTTTTTTGTAAATGGCCAGAATGAAATGAAATTAGGTATGAAAAGAAATACCTACTATCAACTTGCATGTAACCTTCTTTTTTAATTGTTAAGAAATAATTCTGTTTTGTTGCGTTTAGCTATATTATCTACAATTTTTCAAAAAATACAGAAATATTAAAATTTTTTTTTCAGTGGAATTATTTTTTTTAAATTAAAAGTGTTATCGTTAAAAATGGCAACCTTTACATTCGAAGTTTGAACTAAAATGGCATTAAGGTTAAATAAGAATTACCTAGTTTTAAATACCAGTTCTAGTAATAGGTACCTAGGTACCGAGATTAGCAATAACTAAATGTTAATATTTAAATATTTTCTTTAGTGAGTTTTATAAAGCTGTGGAAGTTCTGTCCATGGAAGAATATTTGTTAGCAGTTTTTAAACTGAGAAACCTCAGTCTCCTCAATGTACGTAATATGTACACATTATTCAAAAAAGAAAACATCGCCCATGGTAAGTTTTTGAGTCGAAAATTAAGTTTAAAACAGTTCCTTAATTAATTAGATATTATGTGTATTATTATTTTCTTAATACTGATAGTGGAATTGTTTATTTTTAACTTTTAGAGCGGTCAGTGATATTACAACGATTATGTAAATAAAAGTGTTTTCCAAGTAGGTTAAAATTGATCAATAAAAATAAATTATTATTTACGTCATATGATTTAGCGAATAGTGTCTTCTAGATCTAGACGAATGAATAATTAATTAATTAATATCAAATAAGAATTCCATTATATTAAGGTGTAATCTATGTTATCAATCACCTTTTATCTTATTTAATATTAGTTACTATTAATCGTATCACATTAAAATGTCTATGCCATGGACGTATAAAAAAAGACGGACGGTATATCGCTTAAACATGGAGTGAAGCTTAATAATGGCGGCGACACATCCATGTGTGTGTGCCATGTTGCCATGGCAACAGCTGTGTTGATGACAATGGCGGCTGTGCGTCTTTCCAAACTATACAAGGCCAGTACGCAACGGTGTGAAACTAATCACGTATAGTTTGGAAATAACTTTTTCACAAAGTTCTTCCAATCTATACAACAGCAGTACGCAAGTACTCGCGTATACTTTGTAGTGAAGTAAGTAAGAATAGCGCTCCAAAATATACAGCGCCAGTACGCATGCGGACTAATTGTGTATGTTTCGGAGTAAGCGCGGCGTCTTTCCATTGCTCGCGCTTATATTATTGTATTGCTGTTTTGAAATCTATTATTAAAATGCATGTGTATTGTGTATATTATAATGTTGCGTACTGATCGTATATTTTTTGTATCGAGGATGCTTGTGTCTTCGTTCCCGACTATACTGCACGACTTACAATTGACAATAGTGCTAAAATGTAAGAATCTAATTCTAATAATAAAAGTCCAGAAGAAGACGGTTGCGAGGCGACGGCTATTTTTGTGTAGTTAAAAAAAACACGAACCTAACCTCACTCATTTGTTACCTACCTATTTATTTTTCTAAGCTCACCTATAATAATATTTTTATTCCATATTTTACTGAATCAATCAATAAGAATAAAAGTAGATAGATATAGCTTTACAAGTCTTTGATTGCCTACGCCTATTTATTATTTCGCTCAAGCGTAAGTGGTGTAGTAGGTATATTTAGTTATATTTTGCGTACTGATCGTGTATAGTTTGGAACGAAGAAGCAAGCATCCGCGTTACAAAGTATACACGATCAGTACGCAAACTTCGTGTATATTTTGTAATAACAAACTTAAAAACAGCATTACAAAGTATACACGAGCAGTTTCCTATGGTTGCGTTCTGGCTATGTATAGTTTGTAAATACGCGGCGGCTGTATTTTTTTCTATAAATTTTGCCGTAATAATTTTGTCATTAAAACATAAAAGAAATAACTTGCTTCCGTGTGGAATGTAATCCCTTGTGTTTTGTTATTTAAAATTGTACTGTTGCGACACCATTTAACCACGCAAGACGGCATTTTAAATATTTTTTGTGAAACAGTGACGCAGTTAATCAGTCGGTAGTTCACGACGTAATGGCGGCCGACTAGCTTACTATGGTGAGAGTGTGTGCGTGTTCATTGTCTTTACACGATCGCTAGCTTACTACGGTGGCTTCACGTTGTTTGTTCGTAAAACGGCGTCCGTCTTTTTTTATACGTCCATGGTCTATGCTAAAACACAAATTACATAGGTACTGCTTTTTAATGATTAAAGAGATAAAACAATAGATCCAGACAATATTATCTTTAATAATTTACTTCTAGAAACAGTTTTATTATTATATCATCGTCACGTATACAATATTGCTCTGCAATGGAGTTTGGTAATACATATATCAAAATAAAATTGCCCTTTACAATTCCAATTTACGCTATAGACTCGATCAATCTGCGACAAAACAAACAGAACAACAGCATTGCAGCCTCGTTAAAAATCCCACAGAATTGGCAATAAGCCGGTTCGCTAGAAAGCTATAATGGCGAACCTATCAGATTTTGTTCTGAAAGCCGTGGTTTTCACTAGCTTTATCAATTTAAAAGCCACTCAAGATTGCCAGCTGGATGCATTAATGTTGACTCGAATAATGGATGCAGCCAATCTCAATTTAGCCTTAGTTGACTTGCTTTACTGGTGTTTTCTCGTCGTTTCGCACCTTGTTAGTTTTTACCTAATTTAGACAAATAGGGCGGTATTCGTTTTAAAATTTTAATGAAGTTAGAAGTGAACTAGGTTTTAATTTTCTTGTGATATGTATTAACGATACAGTTATTTTGAAGTCATAATGATTTGATTCCTGGGATGGTGTAGATCGATATTCACTTAACGTTAGTCTTATAATAATTAATAACTGAATCTTAAATGGTGGAGTAACGGCGTCTGACACTCGAATGATATCTCTATTCTTCTATCTATGGTATTCCGTTTAGATAAATTATTAATTCGTATATAATAAATAATTGGTATATAAATGTCTCAATCATACATGTCACGACAGATCGCAAGCGCAAGTTTTCTCTTTAATGGGCAAGATCTAGATAATGATTGAACTATCTAGACCGACTGGGATTAATCACGATGTCGTGTCCGTCGTGATTGACTAATACAAAGAGTATGGAGTGACCTACTGGAAAAAAGTGAACCACTTTAAAAGCTACTTCCTTACGTATACAAGGTATGCTATAAATTATAAAATATATATTTTATTTATCGTCACTTATTGTCTTATGTCCTGTCGCAATGTATTTTTAATTCAATGAATGTATTAAGTCACGAGATTTGATGTTTAGATGGATTCGGATAATTTAACTTCAGTCAAAACCTGTTTGGATAACGTCCTATGATATAAAACAACGGACTTATTCATAAATTTTAACACGTCAGTGACGAATACCAGATTGTTGAATCCGTAAAAATGTTTAAAACAAAAACCGTATTACAATTTAGATCAGCATTCAGTCAGTTAAAATGGCATTAAAACTCTAAAAGCACTTAAATTCCGCCATATTTATGTGAAATGTAGTCATCATTAAAATGTTTTACTGCTAGCGAATGAGGTTACGTTGCCTAAATAAGTTGATGCTGTCGAGTGTCGCGACAAGTAAGGATGCGGTTCATTAAGCAACCGCCTAGATTTCCGCCTTAACCAGTCAGACTGGGCTAAGCTAATTTGCTGCAAATAAATCTTGTCAAAGTTCCGATTTAATTATGGCTAAATAAACATCGTTTTGTCGAGCCAAGAGTCAATTAAAACCTTGCTATGAATGTTAACTACATAGATTACATGTATAATAAATACGACTTAATTGTCTTGCGACTTGCACAAAAACAGGCTGATGTCGAATTCTTGGAGGAAATCATATACTTGGGGTATATTGTAACAAAGAGAAAGATTATACTCCTATTACAAACATACTGTCATGTGCGCACATATTTCCAACACAATGACGTAAAAATGTTAGCAAGAATTTCGGTAATACAATAGAATCAGTGGAGCGAAGCGAAATATTATTGATATGAATAAACCAATGCAATGATACGAATATGTTATGCGCGTGTTAGTAACGCTTAGGTCATACGGATCCGCCAAAACCCGGCCGGCTGTAATACGAGAACGATGAACGCCGTAATTAGCGAGTTACATTCCAAGAAGGTGAAAGGAAAGTTTCGCGTGATCCTCTTTTTCTCTGAACTACCTTTGGTTATATATGTAATGTAGATAATTTTCGCTTACGGCACTCCGCGATCCGTTTCTTGCTCCCAACCAATTACTTTGGTATTGTCAATTAAGTGAAAGCACGTAATTATTCGTCTGTAATGATGGGGATCATCGTCTCAAACTATATAGATAACGCAATAAAACTCGTAGGAAAAAATCGTGAGAACAAACGGGAGTGTTGAAGTATTTACTACCAGATTTGGCGTGACGCGAAGAAATGTGGAACTGGTTTGATGCTCGTTAAGACGCGCCGTAAAGTCTCATGTATCTGAACAAAAAGCGGGAACGGGCGGACTCGTTTTGGACAATACCCAGCCGTGGCACTTGAATGCCGATGCGTTTACCATCTCGTGCCGCTTCGCTGGAGAAATATGTGGAATGTAGGAGACTGGAACTTATTCGCGTTCAATAGCTACCTGAGATACTGAGTTAAATTGCTTTAATGAGCACGTTCTTACACGTTACTTTTACCAACCTTTAAATCACGAAGTAAACGAAGGTTGTGCTCGACGTTTAGTTAATAGAATTTTCGGTTTAAAATAACGCAATCAAAACATGCTTAAGTGCTTATGTGGGAATTGCCTCGGTCACCGACCCTTAATTACCTTACTGTGAACCGCTGCAGTGCAATGCACCAGTAAAATTTAGCATAACAAGCCTTTATTAGACCCTGCTGCCGGCGCCAACTTCCTTAGTAAAGATCACTTAAAGCAGTCTCGACAAAATTTGATACCATGTTTGTATGGTTCCAGAAATAATTTAATACATTGATTTATAGTACAATGATAGTAACAATGATAGTAACAATGATGCCCTGAAGCTTATAATACTTATAATTTATTATCCTTAAATCTGTAATATGTGTGTTAAATGTTATAATACGTTTGTTCCATAGCATGAAAATTAAATATTTCAAATCAGATTACCTAATAATTTGAATTTGAACATTATGTCTGTGTTTAATGTATATATGTAACATATACGGGATAAGCAACGAAAAGAAGCCGGCCAACGCCTATCGTGTGTCCAGTTTTGCATGCCCCCAATTGCAGCTGAAACCTTGTGGTGTGTTTTTGTAACATTAATCCAGTAAATTGATAGCGTCGATCAAATCGATTTACACCGATGAATCACGGCGTATTCCATGAAAAGCCCACACGGTTGTGTAATTTCATTTTTTGCTAACGTTCAATTTATTTTTTACTCCCGATTTGATGTTTTGTAGGAGCCGTAAATTGTTATTCCTCCACTACTATAGACCGGTTTCGAGAGCTACTTTAAAGGTGTTAGCTACTGTTTGTACTAAAGCTCGGCTCCGTCGTATATTGTAGAAGTCGATCTCGGTGTTTTGCAATATCCATCTACGCGAGATGTTGGACAAGATGTTCGATAAGGATTGTCAGCGCGACAAGTTCCTATAAAAGGTTTTAGTCAACGTTTTCCCACTGTTCGGCCTTCCACACGAGCCTCCGAATGGACTAGTGTCAACGAGACAATTTATAATATTTACCAGTAATTACTCACGACGCTCCAGGATTTATGAGCAATTACGGGACGCGTTCGAAGTGTGGAAGCTATTTGACTTAAGGTGACGTGTAGCTATTTGTTACTTCTACATGTTTGGCGTTAATTGAATGATTTCTAACAAGACTTCAATTAATCTGACACTCAAGGTACATAAATCCGTGGAAATATATGTTCTAATTTTTATTTACTGAACTACTGCTGAATTTAACACTTTAGTGCTAATTTAAAACGAATTACAATAGGTACATATTAGTTTACAGGCTACCGTTTTCCATTATTTCGGAAATCATGAAATGGCCTCTTAAATTATGACTATTATCTCTCAATTAAAATAAATTAGAAATTAAAAATACATCATAACCAACTTTGAGTTTTGAGTCAGGTTATGTAATATAATATGTAAAGTATTATAAGATCTGTATATTTGTATAATATTATGGTCATTGAAATTACGAATACGCACTAAGAAATTAATCGAATAGCTATTTCCATTGAACTAAAGACTCGTCACTATTGGATCTCGGTCAAAGCAATCCTGATTTGATCCAACACAGCATCCAACAAGCACGCGCGTGATCATGAATATTGTAAATAGAAATAATTAAGGCCAGCTCTATATTGATGATCGATTAATATTCATAAGGAGTCTGGGGTCAGAAAAGTCAGATGTGTATCTATCTGTTGGCGCCCAGTTAGGGTCAAGAATTGGTCGAGATTTACGATAAAGTATTGATGCATTTGGTGACGTCATTTGGTGGTGCACTAATTATTATTATGTTATATAGAAATAATTATGGATACTCAGGATCCTTGATTTACTAGCAAGCAATTACGTCATAGTTATTACCTACCTACACCTATTCCACAGCTAGCAGGGTATTTATCTCGCACTGTAAAGAATGAGTGAAATTCAATTAGCATTCAATTAAAATGATTGATGAGTCGTTTGAGGGTTATGCGTATCTGTTTGTCTGATGCATTATATAGGTCACCGGTGATTGGTCACTATGTCCTTGATATGATAAAGCAAATGCAATGTGACCTCTCATCGATACTTCTTAGAAACTCGAATAATAAATAAGGTTACGTTTTGTAGATGAATTCAGCTTCATGAATTATTTCATGTTACACTAAATAGCAACGATTATAAGAATTAAGCCTAGGCTTAAAATATTGGGAAATCTATATCTGGTTAATTATAAGCAATAGTTCTGACACTACAATTACTATTGTTACAAACTTCCGTGTCTTACGCCTTTGTAATCTGTTTATAACTTTTCTGCCAGTGTATATAGTTGCATTGTTATTTTCAGTTTGCGATAAAGTTTTACTGGAACACGTGCAAGGCTAATATTCTGACAATACTTAGTTCCACGAATGTTGTGTTGTTAGCGCAAAGTCGATAGTTCCGCCCGTGAGATATCGCGGTTTCGTAATAACAATATGGTTATGGTTTGGGAGATAGCACACGAATTTCGTATTGCGGTTTTTGTTTACCACATTTATATCATTTTATTAGAAGGAGGAGAATGATCAGTTTGCTGGAAATTGGTGTTGTGATTTCTAGATGGGTTAAAAGGATATTTATATGGTTAGATTGAAAAATTTTCGTTCACAATTTTCAGTGAATTTGTTATTTCTATCGTGAAGTTATCACGTTTACGTAACTTTATTCCGTTCACATTATTATAGAAGATCCAAAGTTAGGAAGGTGCACATAGGTAACAAACATCTTGAATTTTTAAAAATACTTAAAAATAATTCAGGCGCATACGATTTGTTTAAAATGCACACATATGAATGTCAACTTACACACTCCCAACTAAATGAGACCAAGCATCAAACTGGGTCATATAAAAATCATCGAGCTGTAACGATTCTCATGTTACCGATTCTCATGTTGATTTGATTCAGTCAATAGCGATTTGTCTCAAATGGCTTGATCGTCAGCTGACGTGACTGTTATCTACTCAGGGTTACTTACGACTGTGGTTAGATAGGGCATGCGCGGTGCGTCACCGCGTGGATGAGTCTCTTACCTTTGGACATAATATGATGATTATTATAACTTTTATCAAGAACGTACATGTTGTGGAATATGGTATCCTCATCTGCCTAGCGTTGGTCTTTGAGGATGAGGAATGCATATGGTGTTTTTAAAACATCATCTTCACATGGTTTATTGTGTGGGCACTGATTAAGATGCCTAATTTATTCTACTACTTCAGATAGTACCTATATTTTATTATTTAATTAACGAAACGATAGCTGAAAATAAAGGATTTCCGAGAAGAAATTTCCGTGAGCGTGCTTAATGTTAAAAATATTGTGTGTACAATACAATATTAAATATCAATGATAAAAACTATTGGTATACGATTAATAGCTAAGTTGGTATCAGTAGCTCCTTTCAATCAACTGTGCGATTTACATACACTTGATTGTATTGATATCTTTCTTCGTTACACGTTACCTATCAGAAAAAAGTGAATCTTGTGGGTTTCGACTGACTTTTTAGATAACTTTGAACAGAACAAAATCTGGTTTGTGTTACACAGTGTAACGTCCAAACGTTACAAAGTGTTGTTTATTATTTGTGTCCTGTTTACTTTCTGTTTCACTATATTTATTTTTATGAAGTTCTATTTAAGGTTTATAAAACAAAGTTTTTTTTTATTTGATAATCATAATTTGTATGATAGTATTTAAATGACAATTGTATAATAAATTAAAATATTATGCGCTAGTGCCTAAAATTAAATGAAGATTTCAATAATAATATCCCCCGATGCTTTTTAACACATTATTCCGAATTATCGTCCATAATATATTTGCTTTTAGTTCACGCTTATCTCGAAAAAGTTCTCTTATCGAAAATAAATAAAATTGAATCGTAAAAAGTTCAAATTATTGACATAAAGGAAGTTTTGTCGGTTGCTAGCCTGTAAACTTACTCACTTAGCTCTAGTTTACACAATACAAATAGGTATCTGGTATATTAATTTAATCGCAATTTCATAATTAACCTTTCGACTGGCCCGTCGAACTCAAAAGCATTGTTATAGAAACAAAATAATTTTTAATTTGGGTAACGGCTTCAGTGAAGTTCAGTCAGTCAAATTTTAATTAAGTGTCATGGTTGTATATTATATTATAATGAAATATAATGAAATGTGCTAATTACCTGGTGGAGTCAGCCTCGTTAATTTTTAATTGGTTTCAAATATCATTAGAGTTGCGAAGTTATTGAGTAAGTGCATTATGAAGACTGTATTATTCAGTTGAGATTCAAAACTTTTGAAATATAATTTAGCAATTTATTGCATTCATTTGTAATTTATATTATTACACGTCTTTTGTTCTTTTCTCTTAGTTCTCAAGGATTTGCAAATAGCTATTATTCAAGGTATTTTTGCAATGTGTTATCAGTTGGTCGTATTTAAACTAAGTAGGGTAAGATCGTCAGGATTAAGTCTAAAGAAAGCATTTATTAGCAGTATCTTAATGTCTTTATTAAAATATTATTTTGCCTTTATTTTAACCTTAATTTGTTCTAATAATTGAACTTAGTTGTAAATAAAACAAATCAGCCCACAAAAATCAATTGCGGTGCTAAATATTTCGAAATTATCAAAGTTATTAACGTTATTACGTTCAAAATTCACATAAACGTAAATATAAATTTCTGCTGATAGCAATCGTAGCGTAAATCAATTATTTCTTCTTACATCTGTCACTTAGTTCGATTGCCAGTGCGTAAAAATCCAGGCTAATTGGCTTATTATCCCAAACGTGGTGCCATACTGCGCTCGCAAAAAGAGAATTGCATTCGAAAAAACAATATTTCTTAAAGTGAAAGTGTTTAACCGTCGAATGATTTACGATTCACAGCATTCATGGTTATACTGACTTTCGTTTTCAAGCCCATAGTGCAGCCCACGCCATGACCACAACATCACAACAGATAAGCTGATAGCTGAGTGACCACAATGTATCAAGGTGACTTCCAATAGGAATGTTCGTGTCCCGTAGAAAGTTGTTAAATGAAATCAATCATGAGTTGAACTTGTTTCAGTATTATGATTAGGTACCAAAAATGTTGGTTATCGCTTACTAAACAATTATTGTGTACCCTATGTTGAAATATGTAGGTTCTTATTATTTGATATTTTTATTTAACTTACTTCCCCATTAGGAAAGTGGTTTTATTGTTACACTGCTACAGTATCGTATCTCCTGAATGCAATTTAAAAAAATGCTCATATTCGCATAAAAAATATATGAAAAGCACTTTTTATTTTTGCACTCGCATAGCCCGATGGAACGGATATCCGGCATGCCTGCAGAGATAAGCCGAGGTATTTTTCCCTATATTCGAATAGCTTCTATTTAATGCCTAGGTTATGGTTCAAATTTTTATACATATTACGATATACCTTTACTAAATTTTATGAATGCGTTATTATGTGACAATTTATCTTTCTTTTTTTCTTATTATTGCCATCTTATGATTTGATTTTTGTGTCTTGAGACAGGTTTAGGAGGCTAGAGAGTGGCTGTAGGTTACTTTTTATTTTACTTTGAGCATACGGGCAAATCCGCGAGCTAGTTGTCTTATAAATTGAACAATTATGTATTGTTTGTACCGATTAGATTGAGTTATTATTACTTTAGGCCGCGGGGTAGGATTACGATGACGAAAATAATACGTGGTACTAAAGGTTTTGTACGAAGCTGCTGCGGTTGGATCGATATCAAGGTTTCGTGGTTGCGTGGTTTTGGGTATCGATTTTGGGACCTACTCACTACCAGCTTGGATATGTTTCTTCAGAGGTTATGAATTAATAACGATTTTATTATGAGGATTTGACATGCGTTTTCTGACTGACTGTTATTCAGACTTTAAGATATGTCGATGGTTAATTTAAGTAGAGTTACTTTTAAAAACATTTTATCGTAATAAATTGTAAATACATTTGTATTACGTCTTGTATTTAATTAGTTCGGTACAGCCATTTTTTAATTGTTTCAGTTGATTTGATTGTTGATGTTTACGTAAATTTGCCTTTCTATCATGCCAATTGGGTAATGTGTGTGGAGAAAAGAGGCGGGAACAATGAAGAGGCGTTGAACTGATCAAAAATTTATTCCACCAGATGGTCACCCCAATATGATATATTACGAAACGTTATGGAATATATGAATAGTAATTTTCAAATGCGACCCGAAGATAAAGCACCTATTAAATCAAAATAGAATGGTGCCATTTACATAATGAACCTTATTTATTTTCACTACAACGAGTCGGAACATAAGTCTGCTTTCAATATTCTGCAACGTTGAGGCAACAGTATAGGCTTTGTTCTAAGAAATTAGCAAGAACGCTTTACTTGAAATCGGTGCTAAATTGGTATTTTCATGGAACTATTACACCATCGTAATTCGTAAGGACTTCTTTGTAATGCCTGATTCATATTACACTGCCGTTGGGCATTTGAAAAAGCTGCGCGGTAAGATAATTGACAATTGCATAGATGTTTTTTTTCGATTTGAGTGAAGTCTGGATCTATGTTGTTTTATGATGATTTCCATCTATGTAAAAAGGTAGATTTTTGTATTTAAACGAGTAACTTGTGAAATTGTAAACTTTGGGTAAATAAAATTATTGGCTTGCTGTCTTCAATGTCGAAAAACACGAATTTCAATTTACATTTTGTTTCGCATTAAAAACAATTATTTTGACAGGCTTAAATTGTGCACTCCTTTATATGACAGTATTCATTACGTATTTTACTTAACTGTATCCAATTAATTACAACTGTACATTGTATTTCGATATTGCCTGCTACCGCCCATGGCACATATACAGGCGCCTCATTATTTCTGCTTCGATCTTTTTTATCGCTGACCATTTTGAGAATTATTTACATCGCAACAACTCCTTTGACACGG